>ML269196.1:0-46532 GCA_005239495.1 Nicotiana undulata
ATATATATATATATATATATATATATGGATAGGGATGCACGCCGCATCGATTATTATACAGCGCTAAGTGAGATTGAGTACTCTGAGAGCATGAGCACATGATTCATCTCTGAGGTACATGGCATTTGCATGCATACATGACATACATGCATAGAGATGCATTTCTTTCCTCGTGTTATACGGTATCCCGTCATTCATGACTTATTATACACATTCATATGTGGGCATAGAGAGATATTTTAAACTTGTTATTGGAAAGAAAATGAAACATTTTTATTTATTGTGGAAAGAATATTTGGAAAATTACAGTTTTCAAACTTACTCGTATTTTTGGCATTTTCGTTAAGAGATTTGGGTTTTTCACTGAGATACTTGAAAAGCATAACTATTTTCTAAAACTGTGAACGAACGAGCATTTTACTTCTAAAATACCTCGTATATACTTGTCTTATGATGTTATGAACTGTTGTGGGATCTTGGCATTGAACCCGACCTAGTATTAGCTCGTCACTACTTTCAACCTAAGGTTAGGTTTGTTACTTACTGAGTACATGGGGTCGGTTGTACTCAAACTACACTTCTGCACCTTGCGTGCAGATGCTGGCTGGTGATGTTTCTGCGTTCGATGGTAGCTGGATTGAAGATGTACCTGCATTACGGTTAAAATTGCCCCTTGTTCGTGGTAGCTTTAGATCTAATAAACTCTGTTTATGTACTTTTCAAACAGACGATGTATTATTTCATTTCAGTTTTGTAAACTTTATTCTTAGAAGCTCATGATTTGTACTACCAGTCCTTGGGAATTGTATAAAAGTCAGATAATATCTATACTTTATTGTCTTGTTAATATCATTCAAATTGGAAAGTTACTAGTTTGCTTACCTAGCGGGTTAGTTGGGTGCCATCACGACTAGTGAATTTTGGATCGTGACACCCTTATCCTATCCCCTTCCTATTATCGCATGACGGGACAAGACTAATATCGAGAATAGGTCGGGCCAGGATGCGATCGGGACAGCTTGGCTATCCTGCCAGCCTTAGTCCTTAGTATTAACTAAGGCTAAAAAGCTAAGGCTAAAAAAAGAATTTCATAATAATCTATATCTATATATAATTATAAAGCAGGGCTTTTGAAATGTGACATGCCATGTGTCATTGCACAGGAATTCCATTTATCTAATTTTCCATAATTTTTAGTTATTTTTTCTTTAATCAAAAGGAGATTACTGGAGAGTCCAATAGTCACCAACAAAAGCCACGAGCTTTACTTGACGGTCCAAAAAGTATTCACTAGCCCCTATTCAGTTCTACTTCTTCTCCCCCGTCCATGAAATCCCTATCTATTTCAATTACTTCTTTTGGGTTCCGTCTTCTTCTTTCTCCTAATCCCTTGAGGTATATCTCTTCTTTCTGTCTTTGAATTTTTTTTTCTCTTTCATGTTTTTATTGGTATCTCATATATTTCTATATCATAAATTCTTGAATTCCTACTTGATTTTAGATTATTTGTATGAGTCGACTACGCATCTTTAACTATTATACGCTGCCCATTTTGGGATACAACTTAATTATTCTAAAATGGGCAATTAGTCATCTTCAATGGACTACGTACGCATAAATTTCATGCTTACATGGTTTTAGGAATATCCTGTAACTTTCTGGAAACTAAACATTTATTAATTACTTTTGCCTTTTGAATTGTTTTTGTGTCTTCTTACGGATATTCACTTTTTGGATTTAGTTACCAAGTATAGGTAATTGTGCATTGCATTTCCTTTTAGTTGTTAATCAGAGTTTTCTGATGGATCACTTCTATATCCATCCTGGAGTACAACTTATAAGGCTTGCCTTACGAGCAATAAAAATCTAGAGACATCCTTTACACTCTGGAATACTTTTTAAGACAACAATCAGGTACAAGATTAATTCGGATCCCCGTGCTTGCAATGACTAAGTATGAGTTTTCTTAGTTGAACGTTCCAATCATACCTTTTATTAATTTGTAGTAAGATCAAGATTATGTTTTTGTCTTTTCAGACTATGATAGGAGGAGTATTGAATATTGACAAAAGAATACGCTAGAATTTTCATCTATAGCAAAAATAAGGACACTTGGAGGTTTGTCTTTGTTAACTCTTTTTTTTAGGAGTGTAATATTGTTGGATTTCCGGCAATTTTAATGGAATTAGTTTTGTAGATATCACTAAACTTGTTGCAAGCTCTTAAAATACAACTTTATGTGATAGTTTGAAAATGAGGAGAAATAGACACTACCAGTGTTTCAATTTTAAAGATGGAGGTATTCTTGGGCAACATTCAACTCAGGTTTGCATCTATTGTAAAATAAAATTCCTGCCTACCTAATAGTTAGACTAAAATCAGTGGTAAAGTATTGTTTGCATTATTAATTAATCGTGCATGATTATAATGATTCAGTCTGGTGGTTATATATTTTGACAACCTAAAATTTAAGTAATTGGTTAAGGTTAGTTTCTTTGTCTCTTTATTCTCACGTACAATGAAAAATCATGAGTTGTTAATGAAATCAATTGGCCTCAACCTCATCAGAGTAAATCTTTTTTGCTCTCCAGGAACTGATTGACTTACTCCAAGGCATTTAAACTCGCGAATGGACTATGAAATGCTAAATTTTCCGTAAAATGAACTTTCAGATTGAGAAGTATGCTGACTATGAGAGTATAAAATTCAGTGGTTTCTATTACAAATTGTTAACTAAAATTTAATTCGTTTACCTGAGTTTAATAGCTACTGAAAGCATATAAATTTTGGAGGTTTACCGTCATGTGAGTAGTATGAATGTGTTTTGAATGAATGAATACTTCTTAAATTTCTAATCATGTGAAGATGACATCTTTATTATTTACTGACTTGGATGTATTGCTAGCTCCATGAGAAATTGTAGTAGGAAAAGATATGAGTATCTGATACTATGATTGTAACTTTAATATCTTTAGTTTCTAATAAAATAGAAACTTCAGTTCAGTCGATAGTAATACTAATATTGTGTCCTGTCAATATTGGATATATATCAATGTTATCTATGTGTTCTAATTCTTGGTAATTTGTGCGTTGTGATACAGCGTGTGAATGGTGTGAATGTGTTCTCTTGCACCAGATTCTTGGGATTGCCAGCGTGTGAATGGTGCTCCTCTTCCTTTGGTTGGTTACTATGGTGAAAAGATGGGAGTTTTTGTCGCTATTGAATTTTAATTTGAACAAATAGCATAACTGAAGATTCTAGCTGTTTACATATGTTTTTTATTTCTTAAGTATTGTAGTATGTATATTATTCTACTTTACACGATAAGAATATATTTACCTAATTTTAATTTTGACGAATTAAATATTGTTATTTGCGCGATAGATACTTCATACAGTCAAATCTTTCTATAAAAGCCTTATTTGTTCCAATATTTTTCTGTTGCTATAGTGAAGTGTTGTTATAGAGGACATACTGTAACATAATATAATAATCAGTTATGAGAAAATTTGGCTTTTATAGTGAATGGTTGTTATATGGGGTATGTTGTTATAGAGAGGTCTAAATGTATTAGTTTTATTAAGATGGAGGACCATTTTATTTAGATGAAGGTATATGTCCTATATTTGAAGTTCCGGCTTTCCCTTGCAAGTGTTTAATGATCTTGTGATTTTTTCTTTGTACGATAAAAGAGTGTATTTGTATAACTTCAATTTTGACGGGTAAAAATATTATTTGCTCAATAGATATTTGTATTGGTTTCATTAAGATGGAGGAGCCTTTTATTCAAATGAAGCTATAGGTCTTATATTTGAAGTTTTTGCTTTTCTTTGCAAGTGTTTAATGATCTCATGGATTTTTCTCTTCGTACGATACAAGAGTATATTTATACAATTTAATTTTAACCAGTTAAATGTTGTTGTTTGTTCGATAGATATTTGTATTGGTTACAATAAAATGGAGGAGCTTCTTATTAATTTAGTTGAAGCTAAAGGTCCTTTGAAGTTTTCTTTCCTTGCAAGTGTTTAGTGATCTCATGAATTTTTCTCTTTGTGCGATGAAGGAGTATATCAAGATAACTTTAATTTTGATGGGTCAAATGCAATTATTTGCTCGATAGAAACTTGTATGTGTTTTATTACGACAGATGAGTATTTTATTTAGATGAAGCTATAATTTAATTTGATGTTTTGGCTTTAACTTGCAAGTGTTTAAGGATCTCAGGAGTGTTTTTAAATGTACGGTAGAAGAGTATATTTTTATTACTTCAAACTTGGGGGTTTAAATGATGTTATTTATTTGATAGATAGTTCTTCACTAATATTGACCGTAAAAGTGTAAAAGAAATTCATATTCAATGGTAATTTGCATGTTGTAAAATGGTCATTTACCAGTTTAGTAAAGATAAATTTCTGTTTATAAAAGTTAGCAAAAATATTTTAATATTATCTCGCGCAAAGCGTGAGTTAATTCACTAGTGTGTGCGATATATATATATATATATATATATATATATATATATATATATATATGTATGTATGTATGTACGTACGTACGTATAAATTAGAGAGTTTGGCCAATTTTCTAAATTAGATAGCTGAACTGTTCTGGGCCGTAATTTTCTCAGAAAACAACTAACCAAATGACCCCCCACCCACGCCCACTTCCACTTTTTAGAAAATTACACTGCTAAGCACTTTTAAAACATTATTTATGAAAAAGATATCATTTCATATTTATTCCAAAAATGCAGATTAATTTTACAATATTAGCATGTTATAAAGATTACGAGCGTAATCAATTAGTCAAGAGACGGCATAAATCAGGGAATTAATCTTAATTGTCACACTCTCTCTCCTCTTCTCTTCGCAATATATTTATGCTAAATACTTAAATTCTATTTTGTGAAAGGTTAAAATTTTATTATTATATAAATTTGTCACGACCCAAAATCCCAGGTATCGTGATTGCGTCTATCATGATATTAGGCAAGACGACAACTCAAACATACCAACATCTTGAAACTTAAAATATGCGGAAATAAGATTAAGTAAATAAGAGTCTCATAAAAACTAAATGAAAAAGTCACAACTCAACACAAATTTTCCCAAAATCCGGGTGTCACCAAGTAATTGAGCATATATACAAATACATAGTCCGAAACACTGTATATGAAAACAAAAACTGAGGAATAGGGGAGGAGAGTCAAGGTCTGCAAAACTAGGGCAGCTACCTCGATAATCTCTGAACGACTAGAAACTCTGAATCAACAACCACCGTGCCCAAAAACATCTGGATCTGCACACGAAGTGCAGGGTGTAGCTTGAGTACAACCAACGCAGTAAGTAACAAATCTAACATTTGGACTGAAGTAGTGACGAGCCACAGAACAGTCCAATTATAGACCTATAGTACAGAAAATGTAGACATATTTTCAATCTAGTTAAACTCAGAACAGATAAAATATTGGTCTGAATGATACGAGGAACAAGACATCGCTATATCTATATGGCAATATGCATATCGTATGTGACAAACATATGAAAGCCTCGCGTACTCACACTCTTAGTACACAACCTGACTGTCGGTTCTCACTCATCACAGTCAATCACTCAGCACTCTACAGGGAAAATCCAACCTAAGATAGATCCAGCCCGAATCAAATATCATAAATCAATAGCAACTGCGCTCACTGTGAGTGTACAGAATCAGGAGGGGCAGATCCAGCGCAAGTGCTATAATAAGCCAAATCGTGACACGAATCAATAAAGCCTGCTACGCATGCAACCCGATCCCATAAATATCACACACAAGCAGGCCCTCAGCCTCACTCAGTCATCAACCTCTTCAGTCTCCCAGGCTCACAACACACATGCTAAGCATCCCAAATCAATCATACAAGATGTGACAATATGCAATAATAGAGGCTAAGATATGATATGCAATGATGAATGCGACTGAGTACATAACTGCAATTAAGAAAATAACTCAACAGCAAAGAACGACCATTGTGAGTCGCAATAGTACCAACATATAGCCTAAACATGATTTCTTGCACAAATCACACCTCAAGTTCTCTAACACATAGTACACAGTAATGATTTTCAGATAAGATAGCTACACAGTTCTATCGAATCAACTAAATCACAATTACAATGGTGCACAACCACACGCTCTCCACCTAGCATGCGCGTCACCTTAACATCAATCATATAACACGTAATTTCTAGGATTCATACCCTCATAACCAAGTTTAGAAGTGTTACTTACGTCAAACCATGCAAAACCCTACTCCAACAAGCCCTTGCCTCGCAGACCAGCCTACGAATGCCTCGAATCTAGCCACAAACAATTCGATATGATCAATTCAAGCTATAGGAATCAACTCCATAAGAAAATACTAAGTTCTTAATCAAAAGTCAAAAAGTCAACTCAAAAGTTGGCTCCTGGACCCGCGTCTTGAAATCCAATAAAAGTTACAAAATTCGAAAGCCCATTCAACTACGAGTCCACCCATACCAATTTTACCAAAATCAGACACCAAATCGTCACTGAAATTCCCAAATTTAATTCTCTAGTCCTAGCCCAAAACTCTCAATATTTCACCTCAAAACACACACAAATGTCACGACCCAAATTGGAGAACCGCCATAGGCACCCAGTGTCATACTCAATCGAGTACCAACGTAATATATCTTTTATATCACACCATCATGGGTAAATGGGCCAGAATGGCCGTCATGGGATAACCATAATAAAACATAAGGGAATACTAGACATATGACGACATAACATGATATAGAAATGTATACATGTGACATACGAGCCTATAAGGCCGACATGATAATTTGTACACTCAAAACATTGGCCGGCAAGTCCTTACAAGTATCCATATACATGACATTTATCTACAAGCCTCTAAGAGTACATAAACATCATAAAGGTCAGAACAGGGCCCCGACATACAAATCAATACATGTCCAAATCATACTCACCAAATAGGCAACTCCGGAGCAAGAGGAGCGCATCAACACCTTACGTGTTACGTCCCGCCTTTTTGTACGTTAAAGTTTCATCTTCAGTAAATCGACGTAGACTCAGAGATGAGATTATCTTAAGGTTAACGTATTTATGGTAATTATAACAAGCTATAAGTAAGTGTTGTGAATGATAAAGGGTGCGCGAATTAAAGAAAATGAATTTTGTTGAAGGTGGCTGATTTAGGATAAAATACTGGTCGAGCGATAATACTCGATAATTATTGACTAGTACCTTGCAAGGTACCATATAACCACGGTAGTATGATGTATAAAATATATTAAAAATAAGTAGAATTTTAAGTAATTTGAGAAATTGTTTAATCATGCGGGTAATTAGTTAATTATGGGATAACGGGTAATTAGCTAATTAAACTACTAAGTGGAAAAAAATTAACAATTCCCACCCTATACCGTGGCAGCTAGCCACCTTATAAATAAATGACTAAGGGTCATTCCTTGATTAGGTGTCATATTCTTGCCAATTCAAAGAATTTTCCACACAAACAAATATAATGAGATGTGGGGACATTAGCATGCTGGTGAGTTCCAACAACTTCATTCTCAAGAACACTAAAATTAGAAAATAATAGTCATTCCTACACTTAAGAACTTAGCCATCTTTTTAAAACCAAAATGCTTACAATCAGAACATTAACATTCTTACAATCCAAATATGTTTGTAATGATCAGACCGGTCGTTTTGAGGATTTCAACTCTGTTTGGTGGCGTAAGATCATGAACAACTTCACATTGTATATATCGACCTGCGTGGGTGGTTAGATTCAGTAACCGGATAATCCGGAATCGAATTGGAAAGAAAATTCTCATTTCGGAAGCCTTAAGTTGGAAGAATCAACTAAGATTGGAATTTTGACTAAACGACCTCCGAATCAGGATTTGAAGGTTCCAGCAGGTTCGTATGATGATTTCAGACCTGGGTGTATGTTCGTACCGGGATTTGGATAACCCGGGAGCATTTCGGCGTATATTTTGGAAGATAACATTTTAGAAGAATTTCATAAATTTGGGTTGAAAGGCATTTCAATGATATAGATGTCTGTTTGGGATTCCAAGCCTGGGAATAGCTCCGTATGGTAATTCTGAAGTTGGGAGCGCGATCGGAAGTGAATTCGGATGTCCGTAGGTTATTTTGAAGTCATTTGGTTAAAGATAGAAATTTGAAGGTTTTTGAGGAATCCGACCGGAAGTGGAAATTTTGATAGCGGGGTCGGAATGCTATTCCGTAAGTTGGAACAGGTTCGCAGTGTCATTTGTGACGTGTGTGCAAACTTTCAGGTCATTCGGACGTGGTTTGGTAAGTTTCGACATCGTTGGCGAATTTTGGAAGTTTAGAAGTTCTTAGGCTTGAATCAGAGGTTGATTCAGTGTTTTGGTGTTGTTTTGGGTTTTGCAATAGTTCGACTAAGTTCGGGTAGTGATATATGACTTATGGGAATTGTCGGTTGAGATCCCGAGGGGCTCGGGTGGGTTTCGGATAGATATGGGTTGTGTTGCGCTCGTTTTTGATGTTTCGGCGTTGTTTCTTCAAGAATAATTGGTACCACATTAAGCAAATGAGCTCCAATTTATGTTTTGATTGAAGCATTAGATCCGTATCGTAATTACGGAGCTATATAAAAAAGAATCATTGAATTTGGACATCGTATGAGGAAGTTATGCTCATTTTAGTGTCGGAGAATAGAGGTGGTGCTGGTGTTTCATAGGTGCGAGATTGGGTCCGCACCCGCAGAGCCGCAGGTGCGTAAAATGGTCCGCAGGTGCGGAATTGACAGCTGGAAATGCGCAGGTGCGGGTATTTTGGTCGCACCTGCGAAAACCCCTGAGTATAGAAAATCAGACCGCGTCATTATAGTATTTTGAGCATATCTTGAGTTCTAGAGCTCCGATTGAGGTGAGTTTTGCGGCGTTCTTATCGTCTTTTTATCGAGGTCAGTATATAAGTATTATTTTTTCATTTTAATATGATTACAGAAGTTAATTGTTTTGAATTAATCCATGTTTTGATTGGGGAAATTGAGGGTTTTGAAAGAAAACTTCTGAAATAAAAATTTATGATTTAATGATATCGAAATTGGATAAATTTAGTATGGGTGAACTCATATCGGAATGGGTAATCGCATTTTTATAAAATTTGTCGGGTTCCGAGGTGCGGGCCCGGGAGTCTACTTTTGGGTCGATTTTTATAAATTCGTTAAGATTGAAGCTTTATTATTCGGAATAGTTCCTTATACAATTTATGTGTGTTTTGAAGTTGTTTTGGTTGATTTTGAGACGTCCGGAGGTCTTTCCGCCCGAGAAGTCTATTTTTGAGTACCCGGTTGTCATCTTTGAGGTAAGTATCCTACCTAACCTTGTGTGGGAGAATTACCCCTTAGGATTTGAGTCTTCTATGTTGATTGTAGCCCGTGTACGCGAGCTGACGAGTGCGTACTCGGACTTATTTGCTAATAGGTTGGCCTTTTAGGATTCTTAGGTTCCTATATTTCCTGCGTATGAAGTTGTAACTGTTATGGTCGAGTTCCTGGTTTCTAGTTTCACCTCCTGTTTGAATTAGATTTTCTTTCTTTCGTTTCCCCTTTGTTGATTATTTTTATATTAATTGACTTATCTGAATATTTTCCCTCTTTCACCACTATGCTATATTTTCTTCACAAACTGCCTAATAGATTAGAATTAGTATCATCTAGTCGTATAATGTTTTAACAGAAATTGGAATAACTATATGTCGGTGTCAAGCATGCCCGTGAGTCGTACATGATGATTTACATGATTTTCCCTTAAACGTTACTTAGGTTTAGTTGACAATAACCCATATTGGCGGCATTTCCTTGGTGCTTCCTACTATTGAACATTTGTTGAAGCTGAGTTTATTCCATGAAGAAATTTTTTAGGCGATATTGGTTATAGATGTTTCCCTTTGCCGGGATGATTGGTTCCTAATTTATTGACTTAAATGTTGTGAATCGTTGCTATATTTGTTATGATTTCCCCTCGTTATATTGTTTCATTTGTACTTGGCTTTCCCTTTAGTGGTTACTTCTTATGAGTGAGTTTTGCCACTATTATAATTTAAGTTCCCGTGTTGAACTGCTCGTCGCACCTTGCATTTTGTCTTTTATTTGTTGTTGTGCTCGTTGTGGCTTGTGCAATATTTTTGTCGTGTTCTGGTTGTTTTCTCTCTATTGTGCTGCATTGCATATTTAAATTGGGACTACGTACTGAGATCCGGGAGATTTCCCCCTGTATTGCATCGTATATTTAAATTGGGACTACAGACTGAGATCCGGGAGCTTTCCCCCTGTACTGCATTGCATATTTAAATTGGGACTACGGACTGAGATCCAGGAGCTTTCCCCCTGTAATTCATTGCATATTTAAATTGGGACTACGGACTGAGATCCGGAAGATTCCCCCCTGTACTACATCGCATATTTAAATTGGGACTACAGATGAGATTCCGGGAGCTTTCCCCCTATACTGCATTGCATGACAAATTCTGAGTTACGGACTGAGTTCCCGTGGTTTTATCATTGAGGATATTATGATCAAATGATATATATATATATATATATATATATATATATATATATATATATACCTTGAAAAGTATAATTGAGAAACAATTATCTACGGGAAAAGTTATGTCTGAAGGACTTCTATTTCGAATGTATATTTGAAAGGTATTTGTCTTGCAGAAAAATAATATTTGGAAAGGCAGTTATTGGAAAAGTACATTTGAAACCCCACGTATTTTGAAGAAACTATGTTTCAAAGATTTCTCTTTATGAAANATTCATTGCATATTTAAATTGGGACTACGGACTGAGATCCGGAAGATTCCCCCCTGTACTACATCGCATATTTAAATTGGGACTACAGATGAGATTCCGGGAGCTTTCCCCCTATACTGCATTGCATGACAAATTCTGAGTTACGGACTGAGTTCCCGTGGTTTTATCATTGAGGATATTATGATCAAATGATATATATATATATATATATATATATATATATACCTTGAAAAGTATAATTGAGAAACAATTATCTACGGGAAAAGTTATGTCTGAAGGACTTCTATTTCGAATGTATATTTGAAAGGTATTTGTCTTGCAGAAAAATAATATTTGGAAAGGCAGTTATTGGAAAAGTACATTTGAAACCCCACGTATTTTGAAGAAACTATGTTTCAAAGATTTCTCTTTATGAAAATATATAAATATATATCCGGAAAGAGTATGTTTCAAAAAAGATTTCCCTATTTCAAAACGATTATATGCTTAAAGCTTTCGACATAAACTCACGATTTAAAGGTTTTCACCCGAGGGTTACCACTCTTTATTGATTTTATTGGCTAAGGCTTGATGTGAACAAATTGATGAAGTACTGAGATGTTAGTGTTTTATTATGTTGTGATTTCCGACATTTGGCTTGCGTTCTGTCCATTCTTCTTGGGTATTTCTATATGTTGTTCCGCTATTTTATATTGCTGAAATTCTTTCCGCATAATATTGTCATGTCGATAATTATATTAGAAATCTTTAGATAATTATTACGTTTCGGTCAATTTACATTTATTTCTTTTGCTTATTAGACCAATGGGGTCTTGACTAGTCCTCGTCACTACTTCACCAAGGTTAGTCTTGATACTTACTGGGCACCGTCGTGGTGTGCTCATACTACACTTCTGTGCATTTTTGTTTTGCACAAATCCAGGTATTGATTGTTGCTAGCTGCGTGGATCATTGCCGAGGAGACTCAAGGTAAACCTGTTGCTGCGTTCGCAGGCTTCAGAGTCACCTTCCTTCTTACTTCAACTGTACTTACCTATTTCTAGATAGTTGTATTTAGATTTTGTAGAAAGATTTCGTAGAGCTTATACCTTGTATTACCGGGTTTTGGGGAAATGTAACTTTTGTCAAGATTTCCATATCGAGACTGTTGGATTTCCTTTATTATTGTTGTTGTTCAGTAAAATTTTAGGCTTACCTAGTCCCTAAGACTAGGTGCCATCACGATACCCGACGGAGGGAAATTTGGGTCGTGACAAGTTGGGATCAGAGCTCTAGGTTCATAGGTGCTACGAGTCATAAGCGAGTTTAGTAGAGTCTTACGGATCGATACGGAGACGTCTGTACTTATCTTCGAGAGGATACAGAACTATTAGGATGGTTTCCTTTCCTTCATTCCTATCGTGCGAGTTCATTAATCTTGAAGTTCGAAATTATCGTTGCATTCTCTCACCGATGGTGAGGACACGATATGCGGTACCTGATGATGTTACCCGTAAAAAGTGTCACAAGGATCAGAGACAGAGGCCGACGAGGAGTACGTGTCGCAGTTAAGATGCCTATCAGAGCAACCGTTGAGGAGCCACCAGTAATTCTAGTTGGGGGACAGGTGCTCGAGATGCCTGTTTCCACCCCGGACTTCAAAGGACCTGGGTGCAGTTCGGAGTATAATTGATACATGGACTCAGGCGAGATTGATTCTAGTCCGCCGGCTGTTCCACAGATCAAGGGAGGAGTTCAGACTCCCACCGACTACACTCCAGAGCAACGAGATCATATTGAACAGGTACTAGTTGTCATTACAGCACGACATGTGGTTTTAGTTCAGCCGTGGTTAGGGTAGCAGCATCGGAGGAAGAATACCTTGGACTTGAGAGGTGCAGGAAGTACCACCCTCTTAACTTTCAGTGGATTGGCGACAGATGATGCCAGGTTTTCCTGGAGGAGTGTCACTATATTCTTCGTACTTCGGGTATTGTGGAGACGAGCATGATTGCTTTTGTCACGTCTCAGGTTCAGATTAGTGGGTTTGTCAGTGGTGGTGGGCACATGAGAGGGGTAGCCCAGCCAAGTCAGTTTCAGTTGCATGGATTCAGGTTTCAGAGATGTTATTGAGGGAGTTTGCACCCCAGTCCCTCCATGATGCATGGCTCACGGAGTTTGAGCAGTTGCATCAGGGCACTATGTCAGTATTAGAGTACGTCGGCGGATTCAGCGAGTTGGCCAGATATGTACCTCGCCTGGTTGCCTCAGTTAGAAGGCACATAGGCCATAGAGATCTACTAGTCCTTATTATGGAGGCAGGGTACGACACGTTATAGGTTTGTGGGTCAGCCAATTCAGTTTGCGTTACCAGCTTAGCATGGGGTTTCAGGTACCCATGGGTCTCATAGGACTCGTATTGTATGGTTCCCACAACCATGTTAGCAGAGAGGTTGTTTGAGCGTGGAGATGTTAGCCACAAAGTCAGAGATTGTTCCAGGATTCAGGTAGGTGTGTTATAGCAGGGTAT
Organism: Nicotiana undulata; assembly: GCA_005239495.1. Taxonomy (NCBI): domain Eukaryota; kingdom Viridiplantae; phylum Streptophyta; class Magnoliopsida; order Solanales; family Solanaceae; genus Nicotiana; species Nicotiana undulata. The sequence goes on from ML269196.1 coordinate 13,363, forward strand.
TCAGGTGAGTAGGGGGCGCCCAAGAGGGCGAGGCCTGACCCATTGATGTGTTCCATATGGTAAACTGGAGACCGTTGGGTAAGATGTTATCATACATGTATGTTTTGATCTGCTTCACAGAAACACCATTTGTATCTCTCTATAGTTTGGTTGGTCGGAGCGAGTTTCCCTTATTTGTTTCTTTATTAATAAGTGAATTTCATGCTTCGCATTCTATTTTTCATGCTTGCTCCTGTTTGGGGGTTCTATGAGTAGTAGCCCGTGCCTATCGTTGTTTTATTCATCATTGATAGTGGTGAGACTAGGAGTGAGTCCTTGTTGTTCTTCGTGGTAAGCTCTATCTGATTTTTTCTAAGTATTTTGTTTACGAATTGTGATTTGATACTCCATCGAGATGTGAGTCCAATGATCGTTATGGTTTTTATCAGCTGAGATAAATTAGTGGAGGAATTTCAACTGGCAAGATATGTTTTCTATGTGTGATTTAGAGTTGAGGCCGAGGTCCTCTTGATATTTGTGATTCGATAAGTTTTGACCGGGCTGAGTACCGTGGTGGGAATTATATCAGGATGGAATCCTTATGATTTGTTCATATGCTTTGCTTCCTCCTTATTATATTTCTTTTTGGTAAGTCAATATTGATAGAGAGTTGTACCTTTGGGCTTGTTTGATAGTTCCTTTATATGTTTCTATATTCATATTCAGTCATTTTGTTATGTGCTTCTTTAGTTTAACTTACGAGATGTGAGCCCGGTGGTATTAGTTTTGACTCGGTGATTCGGGTGTTTAATAATGAAGTCTTCGTGTTTATTGCATCATTATCAGTATTATGGGGTTTGGAACAGAGTCCGTTCAGATGTGGGGCTAATTGCCAATGTTGAATTGATTTCGGGCAGCTATTGTGATCAAAAGTGTTATTTGAGCCTATGTGGGATGTGCTATGTTGTGTGGTCGTGCCTTTTGGGCGTGGTCATGAGTTAAAGTAGCTGGTTGAGGCTAAGGCCGGATATGGATTTAGAATCGGGTCTTTTGGAAATGAGTAGAAGGTGAGAAATTGAGATAGAAAGCTTATCGGTGGTGATAGAAAGGCTATACTGCAGAGGGATTGTGTCATCAAGCTTATGTAGGTTGGGGTGACGTGGGATCACCCGCGGGTGTGTGTTGGAAGTGTGCATTTAGTGATTTGAGGACTTCGAGGCGAGTCTTGGCACGTTCGAGGACGAACGATTATTTTAAGAAAGGGAGAATGTAACGACCCGACTGGCTGTTTTGAGGATTTCAGCTCTGTTCGGTGGCGTAAGGTCAAGAACAGCTTCACATTGTATATATCGACATGCGTGGGTGGTTAGATTCAGCTACTGGATAATCCGGAATCGAATTGGAAAGAAAATTCTCATTTCGGAAGCCTTAAGTTGGAAGAATCAACTAAGATTGGAATTTTGACTAAACGATCTCCGAATAAGGATTTGAAGGTTCCAACAGGTTCGTATGATGATTTCGGACTAGGGCGTATGTTCGAACCGGGATTTGGATAACCCGGGAGCGTTTCGGCGTATATTATGGAAGTAACATTTTAGAAGAATTTCATAAATCTGGGTTGAAAGGTATTTCAGTGATATAGTTGTCTGTTTGGGATTCCGAGCCTGAGAATAGCTCCGTATGGTAATTCTAGAGTTGGGAGCACGATCGGAAGTGAATTCGGATGTCCGTAGGTTATTTTGAAGTCATTTGGCTAAAGATAGAAATTTGAAGGTTTTTGAGGAATCCGACCGGAAGTGGAAATTTTGATAGCGGGGTCAGAATGCGATTCTGGAAGTTGGAATAGGTTCGTAGTGTCATTTGTGACGTGTGTGCAAAATTTCAGGTCATTCGGACGTGGTTTGGTAAGTTTCGACATCGTTGGCGAATTTTGGAAGTTTAGAAGTTCTTAGGCTTGAATTCGAGGTTGATTCGGTGTTTTGGTGTTGTTTTGGGTTTTCCAAATGTTCGACTAAGTTCGGGTAGTGATATATAACTTGTGGGAATTGTTGGTTGAGGTCCCGAGGGGCTCGGGTGGGTTTCGGATAGATATGGGTTGTGTTGCGCTCGTTTTTGATGTTTCGACGTCGTTTCTTCAAGAATAATTGGTACCACATTAAGAAAATGAGCTCTAATTTCTGTATTTATTGATGAATTATATCCTTATCGTAATTACAGAGCTATAGCAAAAAGAATCATCGAATTTGGACATCGTATGAGGAAGTTATGCTCATTTTAGTGTCGGAGAATAGAGCTGGTGCTGGTGTTTCGCAGGTGCAAGGTTGGGTCCGCACCTGCAGCTCAAATGGTCCGCAAGTGCGGAATTGACAGCTGGAAATGCACAGGTGCGGGTATTTTGGTCGCACCTGCGAAAACCCCTGAGTATAGAAAATCAGACCGCGTCATTTTAGTATTTTGAGCATATCTTGAGTTCTAGAGCTCCGATTGAGGTGATATTTGTGGTGTTCTTCTCGTCTTTTCATCGGGGTCAGTATATAAGTATTAATTTTGAATTTTAATATGATTACAGAAGTTCATTTTTTTGAATTAATCCATGTTTTGATTGGGGAAATTGGGGGTTTTGAAAGAAAATTTCTAAAATGAAATTTTATGATTTGGATGACCAAATGATATCGGAATTGGATAAATTTAGTATGGGTGAACTCGTACCGGAATGGGTAATCGGATTTTGGTGAAATTTGTCGGGTTCCGAGGTGCGGGCCCAGGGGTCGACTTTTGGGTCGATTTTTATAAATTCGTAAAGATTGAAGCTTTATTATTCAGAATAGTTCCTTATAAAATTTATGTGTGTTTTGAAGTTATTTTGGTTGATTTTGAGACGTCCGGAGGTCTTTCCGCCCGAGAAGTCTATTTTTTTAGTACCCAGTTGTCATCTTTGAGGTAAGTATCTTGCCTAACCTTGTGTGGGGGAATTACCTCTTAGGATTTGAGTCTTCTATGTTGATTGTAGCCCGTGTACGCGAGGTGACAAGTGCGTACTCGGACTTATTTGCTAATAGGTTGGCCTTTTAGGATTCTTAGGTTCCTATATTTCCTACGTATGAAGTTGTAACTGTTATGGTCGAGTTCCTGGTTTCTAGTTTCACCTCCTCCTGTTTGAATTAGATTTTCTTGCTTTCGTTTCCCCTTTGTTCATTAGTTGATATTAATTGACTTAACTGAATATTTTCCCTCTTTCACCACTATGTTATATTTTCTTCACAAACTGCCTAATTGATTAGAATTAGTATCATCTAGTCATATAATTGTTTAACAGAAATAAGAATAACTATATGTCGGTGTCAAGCATGCCCGTGAGTCGTACATGATGGTTTACATGATTTTCCCTTAAGTGTTACTTAGGTTTAGTTGACAATCACCCATATTGGCGGTATTTCCTTGGTGCTTCCTATTATTGAACGTTTGTTGAAGCTGAGTTTGTTCCGTGAAGCAAATTGTTAGGCGAGATTTGTTATAGATGTTTTCCTTGCCGGGATGATTGGTTCTTTATTTATTGACTTGAATAGTGTGAATCGTTGCTATATTTGTTATGGTTTCCCCTCGTTATATTGTTTCATTTGTACTTGGCTTTCCTTTCAATGGCTACTTCTTATGAGTGAGTTTTTCCACTATTATGATTTAAGTTCCCGTGTTGAACTGCTCGTCGCACCTTGCATTTTGTCTTTTGTTTGTTGTTGTGCTCGTTGTGGCTTGTGCAATATTTTTGCCGTGTTCTGGTTATTTTCTCTCTGTTGTGCTGCATTGCATATTTAAATTGGGACTACGGACTGAGATCCGGGATCTTTCCCCTGTACTGCATTGCATATTTAAATTTGGACTACGGACTGAATCCGGGAGCTTTCCTCCTATACTGCATTGCATATTTAAATTGGGACTACGGACTGAAATCCGGGAGCTTTCCCCATGTACTGCATTGCATATTTAAATTGGGATTACGGACTGAGATCCGGGAGCTTTCCCCCTGTACTACATCGCATATTTAAATTGGGACTACGGACGAGATTCCCGGAGCTTTTCCCCTATACTGCATTGCATGACAAATTCTGAGCTACTGACTGAGTTCCGGTGGTTTTATCATTGAAGAGATTATGAACGAATGATATATATATATATATATATATATATATATATATATATATATATATNGAGAAACAATTATCTCAGGGAAAAGTTATGTATGAAGGACTTCTATTTCGAATGTATATTTGAAAGGTATTTGTCTTGCAGAAAAATAATATTTGTAAAGGCAGTTATTGGGAAAGTACATTTGAAACCCCATGTATTTTGAAGAAACTATGTTTCAAAGATTTCTCTTTACGAAAATATATAAATATACATCCGGAAAGAGTATGTTTCAAAGAAGATTTCCCTATTTCAAAACGATTATATCTTTAAAGCTTTCGACATAAACTCACGATTTAAAGGTTTTCACCCGAGGGTTACCCAACTTTATTGAATTTATTGGCTAAGGCCTGATGTGAACAAATTGATGAAGTACTGAGATGTTAGTGTTTTATTGTGTTCTGATTTCCCACTTTTGGCTTGCGTTCTGTCCATTCTTCTTGGGTATTTCTATATGTTGTTCTGCTGTTTTATATTGCTATAATTCTTTCCACATTATATTGTCATGTCGTTAATTATATTCGAAATCTTTAGAAAATTATTATGTTTTGGTCAATTTACATTTATTTCTTTTGCTTATTAGACCAGTGGGGTCTTGACTAGTCCTCGTCACTACTTCACCGAGGTTAGTCTTGATACTTACTGGGCACCGCCGTGGTGTGCTCATACTATACTTCTGTGCATTTTTGTTTTGCACAGATCCAGGTATTGATTGTTGCTAGCTGCGTGGATCATTGCCGAGGAGACTCAAGGTAAACCTGCTGCTGCGTTCGCAGGCTTCGGAGTCCCATTCCTTCTTACTTCAAGTGTACTTACCTATTTCTAGACAGTCGTATTTAGATTTTGTAGAAAGATTTCATAGAGCTTATGAATTGTATTACTGGGTTTTGGGGAAATGTAACTTTTGTCAAGATTTCCATATCGAGACTGTTGGATTTCCTTTATTATTGTTGTTGTTCAGTGAAATGTTAGGTTTACCCAGTCCCTAAGACTAGGTGCCATCACGATACCCGACGAAGGGAAATTTGGGTCGTGACAATGTTAGCCATCAAGTGATAATTAAGAAGCTCTACAAAATCCAACGTTAAGCCATCTTATAACCAGAACGTTAGCAAGCCTTCAACAAAACGTGAATTCTTGCAACTAAAAATCCAACGCTAATTTTTAGCAACGTCTAATTTCGCGGTTTTAAAGGAGTACGATGCAACTTTTTTCAAGAACATCATACGGATTTTTCCTACTCCAGCTATATTAAGGCTATCCCTTATTTCTTTTTGGCATGATCCAAATTATACAGAAGAAACGAGCAAACGCACTGTTTTCATAAATTACTCTATTCATAAAATTTTAGAGATGTGTTTATTCTTATTCTCCCATAAGTCTTACTATTGTTTTATCTGTTCATGGGTATCAGAAAAATACGTATTTGATAAAGTTTATCCGAAAGGTATATTACTTTTTATGGCATTCCGAGAAAATCTTATTAATGTATTTCTTATGCATTTCATTCATTTACACTGACCCATGACCAAATGGCGTTATATACGCGTATATGTAAATATATGTATATGGGATATTGGAAAAGGTTACGGTGTTATATACGCACCACCACCTGATCAGTAGGTATATGTTGATGATGTTGCACGCAGTGGCCGAGATGATATGACGGGATGCCCTCAGAGGCTTGATGATATTATGTAAACCTATATATATGCATGATATGACATTTATATGCACGCACATGATATTATAAATGTATCAGAATTTACAAAGTTATTCAGGCTTACATATGGATTCCTTTATTCCATGTTTCATCTATATCTTTTATGTACTGATTTGTATGCCTTACATACTCAGTACATTATTCGTACTAACGTCCTATTTCCCGGGGCCTGCGTATCATGCCCGCAGGTGCAGGTAGGCAAGTTGATGTTCCCCCTTCTTAGGATCCTTGGTCAGCAAGAGTTGGCGTGCTCCACTTGATTCGGAGCTGCATTTGATTTTGGTATGATATGATTATGTGTATATATATTATATATATATATGGGTATGATGTGGCTCAATCCCGTCTTTGTACAGTTGTATTTCTATTAGAGGTCTGTAGACAGTATGTCTAGTTGGATAGTATGTGGCCTTGCCGGCTTCCAGTTTTGATGTATAGAGTTGTCTATAGCAGCCTTGCCGACTTGCCCTACATATGTTGCACGTATATGTACATATGCCTTTTGGGAAGGTTTCTTTCATGTATATTGTTCTCGTAATTCAGCAGATGTTATTCAAATTTATATCTTAGATGCATGCTTAGGGGTGGTTGACAGGTAGGACTCGACCACCCGTCGCGGCCAATCAGTTTGGGTCATGACAAAAGTGGTATCAGAGCCAGTGTCACAAACCAAATCCTAATCTAGGTCGTGATGGCGCCCAACACCGACGTTAGGCAAGTCAGTACAATTCGCCTAGTGAGTCTAATTCATTTTATAACAACATTTCAGACGCATTTCCAAGATTTTTTTCACTAAGGAAGATTAGATCACAATGTTCAAGAAGTAAAATCAAAGTTTAGTACATGCCCAAAATAATATTCTACCAATGTGTGTGCCAGGAACTAGTGTCACAAGTTTACAGGCATCTAGTAGAAGGAATCAAAAAATAAGTCTATCCTACTGTCTGAGAGGATATAGACAGAATAACAAAAGGAAGACTCCATGGTGCTGCTGAATGGCATCAAGAGAAGCAGCTCACCGTGAACCCTAAACCTTGTGGAGTCAGGAACAGGCTCCGGATTGATAACAAGATGCACCTGCCCCAGAACCTGTACAATTAAGTATAGAAGTGTAGCATGAGTACATAAACAATATGTACCAGTAAGTATCCAGTCTAACCTCGAAGAAGTAGTAACGAGAGGTCGACTTGACACTCACTAAGGCAAAAATAGTATATTTTTAAATATAAAGCTAAGCATGGATGGAAAATATGAATAATTGGTAAAGACAGGGAATGTCAAATCTCCCTACAAATACTTAAGTGTCAAATTCCCATCGTACATGTTGCTAATTCATTTTCCAGGATATGTTTAACAGTTAAACAACCACAGAAAATACCAAACAATTATCATGCACGTAATATGCCGTGAGCGTACGGCCTAAACACGAAATAATAAATGTGCACCGCCGAAGGGTCGAACAGCACGAACCATAGATGCATCTATTACCCCGCTCGCGAATCGTGCATGAGACGCAGTCAATATAAATATAGAGTTACCCCGATCGCGGATCATACATGCGACGCAGGTACTCATATATATACACACAGTCAACAATAAATCAGGAATTTATTAGGGAGTATTCTCCCAAGGGAAAATCAATCCTCTTAATAGTTCAATGATATTAGGCAGCCCAAGTTTATCATTAAAGTTTCACATACGGCACGTATAGCATGTTCATGGATTCTAAACTACCCAGACAATAAGTATAATAGTAGCTACGCACGGACTCTCATCACCTCGTGCGTGCGTAGGCCCCACAAATACTAGCATATAGATCATTATTTCACATATGGGGAAAATTCCCTCTTACAAGGTTAGAAAGGAGACTTGCCTAATTTTAAGCCTCGGAACTTTTGAAACAACATTAAATCTAAGAATCATATGCCAAAACCAACTAAATCCAACTTATGAACTTTAAGTTCTTGAATTCACTTTCAACATGACGAAACATACCTATACTACTCGGAATGACACCAAATTTTGCGAGCAAGTCATAAATGACATGACAGAACTATTCCTAGTTTCGGAATTTCATTCGGACCTCGATATCACAAAAACATGTCCCAAACCTCAATTCTTGAACTTAAAGAATCATATTTCACTATTTGGCACCGAAACGCTCCCGGGTCATCCAAAACCTATTCCGAACATACGCCCAAGTCTGAATTATCATATGAACCTGCTGGAACTTTCAAATCTCGATTCCGAGATCGTTTACTAAAAGTGTTGACCAGAGTCAAACTTGGCCTTTAAGTCCAACCTTAAGGAACTAAGTGTTCCAAATACCACCCAACTCTCCCGAATCTTGAACTAATCATCCCCGTAAGTCATAAATGACTGAAAGCAAGTACGTGCCATCTCATATAGGGGAACGAGGTTCTAGAAAGAAAAATGACCAATCGGGTCGTTACAGCCAGGTTCTCTCCTAGGATTTTCTACAGGCCGTGTCTAGTAGAGTCTTGTTTATGGGTGTGTTGTGCACCACACTTATAGACAGGAGGCCACCGGATATTTAGGATGGTTACTTTTCTTTCTAATCCATATTGTGCGATAGAACTGAGTCATAAGTATCCACTACTAATATTTACCTTATTTATGTTTTTAACGATGCTTGTTACTACTAGACGACATGCGCAAGACGCTAGCACGGGTCAGAAGGCTACGAAAGTGTTTGAAAGAGATATAAGTTACACTATGGAGTCAGGCCGATCAAAGATCATGGTTTCTCTTGAGGAGGATCTATATGAGTCATCCGTTCGAGTTGTTTCGACCACTCCGGCAGCAGATATGTTAGAGGAGTTTTGACCTCACCAAGGCCTTTAGTTTCATTATCACAGCCCGTTGATCAGGGCATGAGGGGTGTAGTGCACGGATTGGCACAGTCGGGTTTCCCTCAGGCTCAAAACTATGTCAGGGTATTTGCGGACACCAGCTCTTCTGAGGTTCCAGATAGTCCACAGTCTTAGGAGTCCGTCAATCGAGGTTCGTCAGCGTATGTTATAGGATACGCAGAGGAAGAGGATAATAGTCGGGCCAGGAGGAAGAGGGTAACTAATAAGAATATGAAGATTGTGCTTCGAATTGTATCTGATCAAGGCTCTCATATAGGACGAGGCAAGTACCCTCTACTATAGACTTCCTCGTCATCTTTTGGTTGGTGAGCTCCATCTTCTGGGAGTATTATCGATTCAGGGTTCTGCATATGTTAGATTGTTATATAAGGGCGTAGGGAGCCCTGTCTCGACTTGTATATATTATGGTTGTGTTTAATTAGAGGTTTTGCAGACAATATCCTATATATAGTTTTGGGTATGGCATGTCTACGGCCTGGTCGACCCCTATGTATTTAAACCTTTTTCTAAATTAGTTATGCGAGTTATGTTTTAATATTGTTACTTATATATATGTATGTGGCCCGAAATGGCCAGTGACAAATTTGATAATAAACAATGATAAGGTATGTGGAGCTTGGTTGGGTAGAATTTGATGTTATAATGGGTATGGATTGGTTGCCTTCTTTTTATGCTAACGTTTAGAGAAGAACTAAGGTGGTTCGATTCTAATTTCAAGGAAAGCCTGTTTTGGAGTTGAAAGGTAATACAACGTCACCGAGGGGATGATTTATTACCTATTTCAAGGCAAGGAAGATGATCAGAAAGGGGTGTATTTATCACATAGTTCTGGTTCAGGATGTGGAATATTTATCACTTAGTTCGGGTTCAGGATGTTGAAGTAGAGTCACCAACCATTCAGTCCATCCTTGTGTTAATGAGTTTCCTAATGTTTTTCTCGATGAGCTTTCGGGTCATCCGCCAGAGCGAGAAATTGTGTTTGCTATTGACCTACTACCAGATACTCATCCAGTATCTATTCCTCCCTATAGAATGGCCCCCGCAGAGCTAAAAGAGTTAAAGGAACAACTAAAGGACTTGCTTGAAAAAGGCATTATCAGACCTAGTACATCACCGTGGGGAGCACCTGTGTTATTTGTGAGGAAGAAAGATGGTTCCTTACGGATGTGTATTGATTATAGACAGTTGAATAAGGTGACGATCAAGAATACGCGTCCTCAAGGGTTAGCTCCATTGCACTACCGGGGTTTTGAGACGGTACACCAGCGTTAGGGATGGTTACATCATTCTCTCCAAAGTCCTCAAAGCTACTACTTTCGTATGCATTCACTGAGCAAGACATTTTTACCTGAAATCAAAGATTCTTAGGCAAGAAGAAGCGTGAAAAGTAACTTGCATTTTCAGTGAACCAGCACTAAAACAATCACTATTATTTTTAGCCCCACGATGGGCGCCAAACTGTTTACCTTGAAAATGGTAATTACAATTATATTTGATTGTGTGGTTCTAAAATATGTGATTTATTTTAATTCTAGTTGTTAAGAAGTGGATGCTAAGTGTGGTTGAAGCAGATAGAGTAAGAACAGTATGAAATCAAAGATAAGCAAACCGGTATGCCTCAAATTGAATGTTCGATGCTGGCCTCGGGGGGTCCATGAGGTCGAGGCTCGGGGCACCGTTAGAGGATCGATGAAGCTTTAACAGATTTATCAGTTTTGGGGTATGCTATTTATGATCAATAATGAGCTGTAAATGAAGAACAACTGATGAAATGCAATAAATGTAAGTAAATGATCTAACAGAAAGACAATAGGGAATATTTGAGTAATGAAGCAGAGAATGTTCTTGTTCCTTGTATTGAATATCATGTGTCTTAAAAAGAGGTAAGGGTCCCCTTTATATTGGAGGGAAATCCATAAATAGTACATAAGCATTTTATTACAAAATAAGATAGCTGGTACAACTATCTAATGTCACGGTAAAGACTTGTACTTTTATTGCAGGCCCCATCGCGCTTGTTCTTGGGTTGCTTATCTCGGGCAGTCACTGACCGGTATTGCCTCGAGGTTGGTGCTCGGGGTCGGGCCTCGCTCAACACTTCGAGCCTCATGCGGATGGCCAACAAAATGCCAGAATAAATATAAAATCGGTCTTCTAAATTTTAGCCGTATACACTTATCCAACAAGTCATTCAACTATCGTAACTCTGTCGGGGCCATCATGTATGGAGGGATAGATATTGGTTTAGTGTCAAGCAACACATCAATGCTAAACTCAATATCTCGTTCAGGAGAAAGGCCTGGAAGTTCATATGGGAAAGCATCTGAAAATTCATTGACCACGGGAATGATTGTAGAGTAGGTGGCTTCTCCTTCGCATCCCTAATGCGAACGAGATGATAAATGTAACCTTAAGATAGGAAATAAAACTAACCACCTTCGTACGACAACAAAAATTTGCATAGCATGAGATCAAGCAGTCCATTCCCATTATCACATTGAAATCAGCTGTTTGTAACTCAAATTAATTTTCCGAGGTTTGACGACTTTAAATTATCACTCTGTAACCTCTATATACCCTTCTTGATATCACAAAATCTCCTATTTAGAGTGGATACCTCATGTGGTTTACTTATCAATTAAGGTTCAATTCCTAACTTATTAGCCACAAAAGGTGTAACATATGATAATGTAGATCTCGGATTAATCAGTGCATATATATCATAAGATAACACAGAAAATATACCTGTAATAACACTCGGAGTCGACTTGAGATCTTGTCGACCTACTAGAGCATAGGTACGATTTTGAGTACCACTTGAACTCGACACTGCACCTCTACCTCTACCACGAACTGTCGACTATTGAAAATCCCGTGCAGGAGGACGAACTAACAAGGAAGAACCAGACACAGATCGAGTCGGCCAGCCATACCACCAGCTCCTCTGTTAGGACAATCATGTTTCATATTGCCAGGTTGTCCGCAAAAATAGCATGCATCGGAACGTCGATAACACAGTCCAAATCAGGCGGTGCTGCACTGACCACAACAGGGTGTTAGGGTCTTGTCTGACTAGTATCCCAATGATATTATGAGCTTCATGCCCATGAAATTTTACTCGGACCAAAAAAGGTAAATCAATCATACCGAGGCCTCTAAAACTATGGAGGAGAACTAGCTACAGGTGGCACCAAATTCCTCGAAGAGTGGGTCGTGATACTACCTCTAAAGTCACGAGAATACCTTGCAATCTCCCCCTCTTATGCTCGCCCCTATCTTCCATTTTCTGTCATTTACGATCCTCTAGTGTCTGGGCATAATCCTGAATACAGGAAATATCCATGCCCTCCACCAAGGAGGTAGTGCACTCATTTATCAAATGTGGTCCCAACCCATTAACGAATAGATTCACCCTATACTCTCGTAGAATCATATTACCTTGTTGATGGTTCAAGAACTTATCATCTCTAGCTCATTGTATCTCAACTGGAATGTAGTGTTGAAGAAAGGCCTCAGAAAATTCCTTCCACATAGCTAGAGGAGCGTTCGGACCCCTGAATCTCTCCCAACTATCATATAGAAAGCTAAATCTTGTAATTTGTAAGAAGCCAACTCTACTGCCTCAGTATCACTAGTGTGCATAATCCACAGTGTACGATTAACCTGATCAATAAAAGTCTGTGGGTCTTACTCGGGGTATGATCCGATAAACACTGGAGGGTCAAGATTATTAACAATCACGAATTCTCGCACTAACCGATTTATCAGTAGCACCGGTATTATGCCTCTGAGTATGATCACCTACCAATCTAGTCAACAACATCACTACACTACACATATCATGGTTTGTAGTTCCAATCAGAGGAACTAGAGGTGATGGGTCCCTCCTAATATCCACTAGAGGAGATGGAGTAGATGAGACGACATCTCACTATGAGCCTCACTTTTGGCCTGCTCTGGTTGGAGGCACCTGACTGGTACCCTCTCCCACAACTTTATCAAGTCGCCTACTAATCACTTGATTCCTAGTCGAAGGCATCGCTGAAATAAAACAAGGTGAATATTAGTGATGAATACTTTCGACTTAACTCTAACCATGATCTAGATTCAGAAAAGAGATAACTACCCTAGATTTCATGTAGCCTTTTGATTATAAATATTGCATGCTACACCGCCATAATCAAGAATCTACTAGACAAGGCTCATAGACAACCCTTAGGATAGATTTTCCCTGATAAAAAGTTTGTCACAACCCAAACTGGAGATCCATGACTGGCACCCGGGCCATACCTGTCGAGCACCAATGTATATTTTATCCAACCTTTCTTATTATCTGTAAGGGCCGAGGAGATTAACATATACAGTAGACATGAATCATGAACAACCAACAATGACAGATAATTGCATGAATACACATATCCTAGGTCGACAAAGTTGTTATGAAGCTTTATATATGGTACAAGTTGACAAGCTGCCATGAGAGACTACACAACAGAAATCAGCCGACAAGGAAATCAAAACTATGCATGAGCCTCTAACGGAGCATAAGTGCTGCAGCATTGTTGGAATAGGGCCTAGACATACCCATAATGTTTATAAAAAATTTCATATCAAGACCACGACAAGTCACGAGAAAGGATCTCGCCAATTATTGTGAATTCCTCTGAGGGCGACTGACATTAAATGCATGATGTGCACACACACACACATATCATCATCATATCATACGGAGACATAATAGGCTCGTTAAAACATTCCCAGCCATCATAGGGCTCAGTAGAATCGTACTCGATCACGTGGAGCTAGGTAATACCCAACTGACAGGTGTCGTAGTCGGTGGACTATAGCACAGTTCCGTAGAGAAAAATAGGTGAATTTTGAACCTTTCGATGTGATGTAAGGTCGGTAACCTCCGTAGACATTATTTGGACTAACTCTTCATCGTGGAGCATATAAGAATTCAAAAGTAACAACAACACCAATAACATAAGAATTAGAGAAGTAACATCAACATCAACCTTTCCATAAGAAGGGAAACAATGTAAGTACTACTAGCTACTAAGAGTTGAGTATCTTTGGAAGCCCGTTCATTACATTATGTACAATCAGATTCGTGAAAAAGAAGGAAAGTAATAGCCTGGCATACCTTGTATATACTTCCAACCTCAAGCTATGCAAACGTCACGACTCCTTAGCCTACAACAACAGAAATGACACTATTGTTATCTTTTAAGCGTCGTAACTATTATATATCGACCACAACCTATTTTACTATTAAACAGAAAGTTCCACCCCTATTTATATGACTTCCCACAAGATAAAACAATCACAAAACAACATCAATAAAAATAATATTTAGCCTCGCAAAACAGTCCACAAATCAACATCATTACTAACTAGCCTTTCGATAGATAACTCACAAGTTATATCTTCAACGACTTAGCCCCAACATGGATAATCTTAAATACACGTAGAGGTTGCTTACCTTTAAACATATATCACAACTAGAATTTGACCTTAATAAACCATGAAATATCCTTCCAATGCTGCCACAAGAACAAGGAAGCGAAACTAACAATCAATTCGGGTTTTTTCAATACTAGAATCACTTTGGAAGACATGAAATCACCTAGGGTTTATATTAAAAACTTGAGAGAGTATTTTACAGAACTTAAACCGTATAAAACAACCTCCCATACAATCTTTAACCACACAAAAATCAGCAACAACAGGGAGAACAAGAAGCTTACTAGCTCCACGAGATTCCTGACACTTGATTTGTGTTGATTGCCCGTTGTTTGGGTCTTCGATAATGAGAGAACCTTGAGAGAGAGTTTTTAGGTGTCTAGGCTCTGAAGATAATGAAAATTAATAAGTTAAAACGTGTTTAAGGCGTCTCATATTTATAAATATATCTCAACCACCTATGTGGGCCCCATAGAGAGCTTCTTGCGTAGTCTCGCAAAAACGCGAATATGTCTCTACTCCGATATCTCATCGACGAACGATTTAATACGTTAGAAACTAGAATAAATGATCTTCAATTTTGTGGGAATATCACCTCGTACGTACAAGTTAATTTGAAGAAAAGCTTAGTAACATTTGACCTAAAGTTTAACTAAAATTATGAATGTAAGTTGCAGCAACGTTTATCAACTTTTGTTTCATAACTCGTTTGACTTCAAAACTTATGACACGGATATTATATCATTAAAATACATTAAAACACGACCTCCTGAGCATATTCATCACCTCTAGTTTTACACGACAATACGGGTTACAACATCCTTGATTCGTTTAACTTACTTGTTAACCACACTTATACACCCTTGTATAATTTATGACCAATAGGATTAGCTTCTTGTCATATCAATATAATATCTTCTCAAATTTACATCGACTAACTTACGACGTGATCTAACGTACATGAATATGAGTTGTAACACCGAGCCCAACATGGGTTGCCTACGTATCTGTCACGACCCAAAATCTATGGGTTGTGATGGCGCCGGACACACTGTCAGGCAAGCCAATCCCTGAACTAGTTCGAACAACATCCTGATTAACATTTTCGAAATCATGCCTTTTTCTGCATTTATAATCAAATAATGAAACAAATTCTCGTAAATTGAATACGGCGGAAAATCCACTTAATGCAGTACACGAACTACCAACACCTCCCCAGAACCCGGTGACACAAGTACATGAGCAATTTCTAAGAATTTATCCAATTATACAACTCTTGTCCGAGAATTTAAATTGGACAAAGGTAATAAATATAAAAGCGTAGGGACATAGAAGGGAGACTCTGCCAGCTGCAGAACGCCACCGGAATAATGCAACCTGAGTAAGTCTCTGAATCAATCACCGCACTATGCGGGTACCTGTGCAACAAAATGCACAGAAAGTGTAGCATGAGTACATATACATATATGTACCCAGTGAGTATCCCGTCTAATCTCGAAGAAGTAGTGACGAGAGGTCAACTTGACACTCACTAAGGTCCAACAGTATGATACAACAATGATAAAACAAATAAAAGCAGAAGACATGTAAGACAGTGAGTAGCAATTATGTAAAGCACAGAAATCCAAATAAGTACTGGAACAATAACAATGGCCACTTTCTTTCCCCCAAATATCCAATACAAGTCAATATCCATGAAACAATGCCAAATAATCATGCGCACACAGGAATAAGACAACCAGCCGGAGTCATAAGGAAAAATAGCTATGCACTGCCGGGGATCGACCGGCCCGTCCCAAAAGTGCATGCTTACCATGGTCATATCTACACACTGCCGAGGATCGATCGGCCCGTCCCAAAAGTGCGTCTTTCAATGTAACCATATCATAACATAGTACAACTTCGTCCATGCAGTGTCGAGGATCGAACGACCCGTACCAAAAGTGCATTCTCAATTATATCATCTCTGTGCACTGCCGAGGATCGATCGGTCCGTCCCAAAAGTGCACCTTTCAAACCACTGTGGCGTACCGCCCGCTCCCATGAGAGTGGGGGAAATCACACATCGCTCGCGGGATGTAAATTGCGAAGCGGTCACATGCACACACAATAACATATAAAACTTACTTTACATAACCAATTCCTTTCAATTTCCACGATGTCTCAGAGAAAAGCAATATCACGCAAAAATCATGAGTTCATAGCATATATGTCATTTGCAAGAAAGAGTATAAGGCATGTTGTGGCCCTAAAATTTCACGACACGGCACAAACACCTTTTTATATTACTTTCCATAACTGTCAGAGGAACAAAACTATACATATAATCAGGGTTCACAACATATAGTTCATTACGAGTAGAAAACAGAGCATGATGTGGGGCCTAACTACCCGGACATAGCAATAATAGCCGCTACGTACGGACTATCGTCACTTGGTGCGTACGTAGCCCCCACAAACAATTACACACAACACATAGAACACCTATGGGGACAATTCCCTCTTACGAGGTTAGAAAGGAGACTCACCTCGCTCCGAAGATCCATACCCGGCTTCCAAGCCTCTATGACGACTCCAATGGATGCACAATGCCCCCAAACTAACCAAACAACGACAAACCTATGAAAACATACTCTAATATTTGCTAAAAATTCAGATTATATAATTTCCCAACTCCGCTAAATGAATTGACTAAAATGCCCTCGGGCCCACGTTCCCGGATTCCAAAATTTCGCGAAGATAAACTCTACCCATAACATTACTAGCTCAAATACACAATTTACTCCTAATTCCATGCTTAAATTCGTGGTAAAAACGAATTTATCAAGTTCTAGGTTTTCTTCCAAAAAATCCCAATTCCTTACTAATTTTTCATGTTCAAGTTCATGTACAACCTTATATTAAACTTGGAAACATGAAGGAGTTACTTACCTTGTGATTCATGACGAAAATCCTCTCTTGAAGCTCCTCCAAAATCTCCCAAACCAAAGAAGAAATGAGGAAATGACCAACCATTTTCGGTTTTAAAACAATCTTCCCAGGTCGTATTCCGCACCTGCGGTCTTCTGCTCGGACCTGCGCTTCTGGAGGTGCGCTCGATCTTCCGCACCTGCGACTTCCTCGACTCCAGCCAAATTTCGCACCTGCGATCCAAAGGGCGCACCTGCGCCTTCGCAACCAGTGCGGAAATTCCCTCGCACCTACGGTTCCAGCCTAGCCCATCTATCCTTCGCTCCTGCGGCACCAAGGCCGCACCTGCGGAAATTCCATCGCAGGTGCGGTCGCACCAGATGACAACAACTTCATCTACTTTCAACTTCAACTTTTGATCCGTTAACCACCCGGAATCCACCCGAGGGCCCCGGGACCCCATCCAATTACACCAACCTATCCCAAAACATAACATGGACTTGATCGAAGCCTCAAATCACATCAAACAACATCTAAACAATGAATCGCTCTCCAATTCAAATCTTTAAGACTTAAGAAATTTCAACTTCCACATCTGATGCCGAAACCTGTCAAATCACATCCGATTGACCCCAAATTTTGCACACAAGTCATATTCGACATTACTGACGTGCTCCAACTTCCGGAATCACATTCTGACCCCGATATCAAATTTTCACTTCCGGTCGAATTTTCTCAAAAACCTTAAACTTTCTATCTTTAGCCAAATGGCTTCAAAATGACCTCCGGACATCCGAATTCACTTCCGATCGCGCTCCCAACTCCTGAATCACTATACGGAGCTATTCCTAGACTCGGAATCCCAAACGGACGTCAATATCTTTGAAATGCGCTTCAAGCCAAACTTAGGAAATTCCTTCAAAAAAGTTGATTTCCACAATATACGCCGGAATGCTCCCGGGTTATCCAAAATCCGATCCGGACATACGCCCAAGTCTGAAATCATCACACGAACCTGCTGGAACCTTCAGATCCTGAATCCGAGGTCTTCCAACCTCCTGAATTTCAATTTAACTTCCAACCTCCTGAATTTCAACTCTGACCATACACACAAGTCATAATACCCGAAATGAAGTTGTTCGTGACCCCCAAATTCTTAACGACACGCTGGATCTCAAAACGACCGGTCGGGTCGTTACATTCTCCCCCACTTAAACAGACGTTCGTCCTCGAACGTGCAAAGAACTTCTCTTGAGTCATATGAAATCAGTGTTTTTATACCCCGTGCACCTTCCCGTGCTACCACAACCCAGCTGAGCACATAATCTTGACCAAATCTGAAGATATTTTCCTTTATCCATACAACAAGCTCCAAACTCAGTTCCAACACCGGGAATTCTCTTCCAGGCCTGTTTCTAGTATATGAACACCGTATCAACTACTACACGAGGCACCAGAACACAAATGCGTACCTTTGCTGAATCAGCACCATACGCCGCATGATCCATTAACAATATCTAACCACAATGACGCTCCCTGAACCTTAATAGCCAAAATTCTACGAATCTGATGCTCTCAATGCACCTTATAGGATATATTCATACATCCTGCTACAATGCTGACAATACTACCACAACGGAGGAGATGTGTAGGAATTCCTAACCAACTGCAGAGTTAATCCAAACATTGAAATCTTTCCTCTTTACTTAGATCATCATCTCATTATGAACCAAACACCGGTATTTGACCTGTAATATGCTTCACATAATCTTAACACACCGTTCTCAGATTTATAGATCTCGTCTCACCCAGTATGAATTGTTCAAACAACCAATCTCCCCAGACATGACCAACAGTCTCACACGATGCCAAATGCGCCAATCGGCCACACTTCGAATATGATACCCAAGGAAATGACTCAGGAAGGGACTACTCAACTCACACAACAAATATGAACTTTCCTCAGAAAAATAGGAAGTAAAACACAAGAAAATAATTATAGGAACCCTCCTTAACATCACACTGTTGCGGCGTGCGACCCGATTCAAATAACATACCCGTGGCGGCGTGCCACCCGATCCTAACACAAAACTTACATAAAGAGATAAACACGGAGCTGAATTGCTCATTATTACGAATTACTGAATGTCGGTCACAAGCACGCTAAGTGCATGATACCATCCTGGGGAGACTGATAGAGCCATATGCTACAAAACTTAAGCACAACTGAGGTGCGATATATACACTATGAATCTTAAGAGCTCTCCTGCTTACATAACATCATCACTACGTGGAATCTCAACACATACGAAATTATCAGGTCGTTTCACAACTCACACGACACAATCATAATATACCTGAATCAACAAAGACGAGACAACATCTAATATCCCAACACCCCTCCTTGAGGAGCGCTATGCAGAAATGAATACATCTGACTCGCATGAAGCCTATAATCTTGTTTGAATCCATTCATATTCAAGCCGATTCTGCTCGCACTAAACTAGGCTGATAGCCTTACCTGGTCAAAACAACCTACTTCCCTTCATAGCACGCAAGAACAACCATCATAGCCGGGACGAACACCCCACAATCCACAACCTACTGAACCGAACGCCTTCAAGGCATAAATTCTCAAATTAGCAGTGTTGCCCTTCCTTATACTTGGTCTAAATCTCCAACCAATCAGGTGACTACATGTCACTCTTATACAGTCTTTCGGGTTCACGCTTCCACGACCTTCCACGCAAGGTAACAAGTTTGTACATCCATACCACCGATCACACTAACGTTGCAAGACAAATCAAGAACCCATAACCAGGATGCAAAGCCTCTTTCCTCAAACACCGATCTCAGGTGACACAGAAGACAATACCAACTTACTCTAAACATTCAAATACTTTGCCCTTGCTCCTCCGAGCTCATGACATCCTTGTTAAGACCGAACCGCGATCTCGATTCTTACCTCCAATTCCACACCGACTACTGGTCCCAACATGCCGATATGGAATATCGTAGGAATTTCATCGAAATTCCTGAACCACTGATAGGGTGAACACTTTATCATATAGAAAACCTTTACTTAACTCAATTCAAGAGGATAACAACAACACACGAGCAAATTCTCACAATCACAATACATGCAAATTCCTTAAGTAGTGGTTTGAACCATCATACACCATCCGGGATCCGCCTACATCTGACAGGCCATCGCACTTGAATGCTTCCAATGAAATCTATTACAAAGGTCGACATGCCCCACACACATCCAAAAAAACCATACACATACGCAATCACACCGAAGGAACTTGATCACTGCCGAAAAAGTGCCATTTCAACCAGGGCTGACCAAATCCATCTTCCTTTTAATCCTCTTTAATTGCCTCAGAGATAATAGCAGCTCCCTTCAACTCATAGCAACTCATCCCGCAATTCTTCCCGAGTGACCCAAATTCACGAGATCGTGCTGCCTAAATCCCGCAGCCTGTCTCATCCCCCTCCAATGACCATCTCCACAATCCAGAGTCTATTCTTTTACTCCTTCCATACTATCATGCATGATGAAAGTAACATAGAACGCTTCAATAATCTTTCCCTTCTCTCAGGAATTACGCTGCCAGAGCCCGATTCTTAATCATATTACTGCTTGAAACCTTTAAACACCACATCCCTAATCCTCCGAATTTACTAGGATCACTTCTGTGAGTCACCCGCTCTGACTGGCCCCGAATACAATCAACTCCCAGGCTCTTCTAGCACCTGAACATCCTTTCAATGGAATACGTGACTGAGTCACTGCCCTTACAACTTGCCGATATGCCGAGGAATCCGCAACCCTATGAGAACACGATCCTACAACCCAACTGCAAGAGGTGGGACTCCCCCACTTAGCCCGAAGCTACTCCTTACCTCACTCTAGACCCATGCTGGAATCCTTCCTCCGTTGCTAGCATGATCTTGCTCAACCAATCCGCCAGCCCTTCCGCATTTTTCCCTATTAGAATTCCCCAAATACCCAAAACTCCCTAGCATCATTCGCACATTCTTCCCCCTAACGAATCGCCGCTATGATTCCATACAGAGAACTACTAACCATACCACCACTATCCTATACTTAGAAATATCCGCTAACCTATACCCAGAAATACCTGCTAACCTATACCTAGAAATACCCACTAA
Organism: Nicotiana undulata; assembly: GCA_005239495.1. Lineage (NCBI taxonomy): Eukaryota > Viridiplantae > Streptophyta > Magnoliopsida > Solanales > Solanaceae > Nicotiana > Nicotiana undulata. Next base: position 34,696 of record ML269196.1, read on the forward strand.
CCTATTCCCAGAAATACCTGCTAACCTATACCCAGAAATACCTGCTAACATATACCTAGAAATACCCACTAACCTATTCCTAGAAATACCTGCTAACCTATACCCAGAAATGCCTGCTAACCTATACCTAGAAATAACCCACCTACAGAAATCACCAACGGACACCGTCCAACAATACTGCACTACACACCCTCTACGACATCAACACCCCATCCTAAGCCTGTTCTCAATTCACCAACTTTACCAGTTCGTCCGCTCCTCAGGGACATCTACTGAATGTGTTACGATATCCTCAAATTCACCTGCTATATCGCATCCTTCCTTATCCCTAATAATCTCATCTTTGTTGCATCTATCCTTACGCCGAATAACCAACATTTTAGCTTAAGCTCATGGACCTAATCATCGTCCACGAAAATTCTCAAATCACTCCAACTTCTCCTAAAGATAGGCACTCGTCCTACCACTGAACTCATATGCTACGCTGCCACTCTCACACTTTAGTTAAACTCATTCCCTTCGGCACTACCTGACTTCCTTCTCTTATGCCTGGCCCCTTTTTATAAATTGGGCCACCGCTTGACACTTCTCACATGGATTCCTTCTTTGCATGCTTCCCAATTGCGGCCTCAATTCCATATCATTTCCCGTAGCTCTTAAACCCGCAGATCGCCACAACTTTAGACTCTTCAAAGATCATCTTCCTCGAGCTATCTTCACTAGAAGTAGCTATTATATTCTGAACCACCACACACCACGATCTCCGACGTCCATTCCTTCAATATTGCTTCACAACACTTTAACCCAATGCAATTGAAGAACCATAACACCGACGAACTAACGCATCCCATTCGATCAATGACGACAATATTACATCACAGGTTAGTATTCCACCTCACTCGAAACCACAAAGTCTTGCTACTTTATCAATCCCAACCGGACCTTTCATAGTCTAGATTCCTTTCCTTTGCCGGAACTAAAATACTAAAATCTCAAAATCACCCCCTGAGAAGACCTTCAAGCATTCATCACCCCAAAATATGATATGAGCAAGCACTTTACCATCATATCAATGCCGCACGATAACCACTCAAAAGCATCTCAACAACCTAAGCATAGCCTCGAGGCTCCCAGAAACACAGCTACGGAGCTGAAACAACATAATATTCTTCTGCAGGGCGACAACAACAGCCCAAAAAACTATGTGCGGAAAACACCACGCACCATATCTGTAGCATCATTACGAATCCTCAAATTCCCGATTCATAACAAGCACTTCGCGACGCGTAAGATTGTGTAGGAAGGAAACATAGGCATAAGCCTTAAGGGAATCAAATCGCACGACGAGGAATCAAGAAGGGAAGTACTCCTAACAGCCCTGTAGCCTCTCGAAGATAAGCACAGACGTCTCCGTACCGATCCGCAAGACTCTACTAGACTTGCTCATGACTCGTGAAACCTAGGCAAACCTAGTGCTCTGATACCACGTTGTCACGACCCAAAATCTATGGGTTGTGATGGCGCCGAACACACTGTCAGGCAAGCCAATCCCTGAACTAGTTCGAACAACTTCCTGCTTAACATTTTCGAAATCATGCCTTTTTCTGCATTTATAATCAAATAGTGAAACAAATTCTTGTAAACTGAATACGGCGGAAAATCCACTTAATGCAGTAAAAGAACTACCAACACCTCCCCAGAACCCGGTGACACAAGTACATGAGCAATTTCTAAGAATTTATACAATTATACAACTCTTGTCCAATAATTTAAATTGGACAAAAGTAATAAAGATAAAAGCGTAGGGACATAGAAGGGAGACTCTGCCACCTGCAGAACGATAACAATGGCCACTTTCTTTCCCCCAAATATACAGTACAAGTCAATATCCATGAAACAATGCCAAATAATCATGCGCACACAGGAATAAGACAACCGGCCGAAGTCATAAGGAAAAATAGCTATGCACTGTCGGGGATCAATCGACCCGTCCCAAAAGTGCACGCTTACCATAGTCATATCTACGCACTTTCGAGGATCAATCAGCCCGTCCCAAAAGTGCGTCTTTCAATGTAACCATATCATAACATAGTACAACTTTTTCCATGCACTGCCGAGGATCAAATGGCCCGTACCAAAAGTGCATTCTCAATTATATCATCTCTGTGCACTGCCGAGGATTGATCGGCCCGTCCCAAAAGTGCACCTTTCAAACCTCCGTGGCGTACGACCCGCTCCCATGAGAGTGGGGGAAATCACACATCGCTCGCGGAATGTAAATTGCGAAGCGGTCACATTCACACACAATAACATATAAAACTTACTTTACATAACCAATTCCTTTCAATTTCCACAATTTCCATAAAGTCTCAGAGAAAAGCAATATCACGCAAAAATCATGAGTTCATAGCATATATGTCATTTGCAAGAAAGAGTATAAGGCATGCTGTGGACCTAAAATTTCACGACACGGCACAATTCCTTTTTATATTACTTTCCGTAAAATAATTTCTTTTCTATTATTAAATTCCATAAATGTCAGAGGAACAAACCTACACATATAATCACGGTTCACAACATATAGTTCATTACGAGTAGAAAACAGAGCATGATGTGGGGCCTAACTACCCTGACATAGAAATAATAGCCGCTACGCACGGACTCTCGTCACTTGGTGCGTACGTAGCCCCCACAAACAATTACACACAACACATAGAGAACCTATGGGGACAATTCCCTTTTACAAGGTTATAAAGGAGACTCACCTCGCTCCGAAGATCCATACCCGGCTTCCAAGCCTCTATGACGACTCTAATAGATGCACAACGCCCCCCAAACTATCCAAACAACGACAAACCAATGAAAATATACTCTAATATTTGCTAAACATTCAGATTATATAATTTCCCAACTCCGCTAAGTGAATTGACTAAAATGCCCTCGGGCCCACGTGCCCGGATTCCAAAATTTCGCGAAGATAAACTCTACCAATAGCATTACTAGCTCAAATACACAATTTACTCCTAATTCCATGCTTAAATTCGTGGTAAAAACGAATTTATCAAGTTCTAGGTTTTCTTCCAAAAAGTCCCAATTCCTTACTAATTTTCCATGTTCAAATCCATGTACAACCTTGTATTAAACTTGGAAACATGAAGAAGTTACTTACCTTGTGATTCATGATGAAAATCCTCTCTTGAAGCTTCTCCAAGATCTCCTAAACCAAAGAAGAAATGAGGAAATGACCAACCATTCTCGGTTTTAAAACAATCTGCCCAGGTCGTATTCCGCACCTGCGGTCTTCCGCTCGCACCTGTGCCTTCGCAAGTGCGGAAATTCCCTCGCACCTGCGGTTCCAGCCTAGCCCATCCATCCTTCGCTCCTGCGGCACCAAGGCCGCACCTGCGGCTCTTCCCCTGCGGAAATTCCATCGCAGGTGCGGTCGCACCAGATGACAACAACTTCATCTACTTTCAACTTCAACTTTTGATCCGTTAACCACCCGGAATCCACCCGAGGGCCCCGGGACCCCATCCAATTACACCAACCTATCCCAAAACATAACATGGACTTGATCGAAGCCTCAAATCACATCAAACAACATCTAAACAATGAATCGCTCTCCAATTCAAATCTTTAAGACTTAAGAAATTTCAACTTCCACATCTGATGCCGAAACCTGTCAAATCACATCCGATTGACCCCAAATTTTGCACACAAGTCATATTCGACATTACGGACCTTCTCCAACTTCCATAATCGCGTTCCGACCCCGATATCAAATTTCCACTTCCGGTCGGATTTTCTCAAAAACCTTCAAATTTCTATCTTTAGCCAAATGGCTTCAAAATGACCTCCGGACATCCGAATTCACTTCCGATCGCGGTCCCAACTCCAAAATCACCATACGGAGCTATTCCCAAACTTGGAATCCCAAACAGACGTCAATATCTCTGAAATGCACTTCAAGCCAAACTTAGGAAATTCCTTCAAAAAAGCTGATTTCCACAATATACGCCGGAACGCTTCCGGGTTATCCAAAACCCGATCCGGACATATGCCCAAGTCCGAAATCATCATACGAACCTACTGGAACTTTCAGATCCTGAATCCATGTTCTTTCACTTCAAACCCCATTCTTACTCAATTTCTTCAACTTAAGGCTTCTAAAATGAGAATTTTCCTTTCAATTTAACTTCCAACCTCCTGAATTTCAACTCTGACCATACACACAAGTGACCATACCCGAAATGAAGCTGTTCGTGAACCCCAACTGCTGAACGACGCACTGGATCTCAAAATGACCGATCGGGTCGTTACAGTATCCCTCAGTTGGAAGTCAGGTTGAACGTAGTTCTGTTACATAAAAACCTAACTCTATTTGTCTTCGAACATAGTATCTCTTGACTGTGTCTAAGTTGATGGGCTTCGTGTTGAATATTCCATCGGGGGACATTGCCAGTTTGGTGCGAACTTTCCTTTGGCTTCTTCTTGATGGGGAAAGATTTTTTTCAAGACCAAGTTCCCTGGTTTGAACTGGCAAGACTTCACTCTCCTGTTAAATGAATTGGCCTTCCTATTCTGATATAACTGGCCGTGACATACTACATCTATTCTTTTCTCGTCAATGAGCATGAGTAGCTCCCGTCTTACCCGTATCCACTCTACATCGTCTAATTTTTCCTCTTGAATGACCCTTAGTGTCACGACCCACGTCAGAGGGATGCGACAAACACCAAGTGCCTACTCAATCGAGTACCCAAGTAAGGTATCTTTCTTATCACACAATTAAGCGTAAATGGGATGGAAAGTCACTCATGAGATAACCAGTATAAAACATAATGCAATAATCAACATAGGACGACCCATAATGGCATACAAACTTATAAATGTCACATACAGGCCTATAAGGCCGACATGACTATTTGGACACTCAAAACATATGCCGACAAGAACTTACTGGAATCTATATACATGATATCTATCTACAAGACCTAAAGAGAAAATAAACGTCATAAGGGTCGGGATAGGTCCCCGCCATACAATTCAATACATGTCCAAAGTATACTGTCCAAATAGGAAACTACAGAGCAAGTGGAGTGCGCCAACCTCTTCTGCTGAGCCGATAGCCTAATAGGAGGACCGTCAACCTGTCAATGGTGACTTGCGGGAATAAAACACAGCGTCCCCAGGAAAGAAGGACGTCAGTACGATCAAAGTACCAAGTATAAAGGCATGAAACATAAATAAGAATCATAATGTAAAGAGATATAAAGAAGATATAATATGTAACATCTGAGTGCCTATGAGGGCTACTGACTTGAAATGCATGATACATATATATACATAAGTTTTTAAAAACATTTGCCTCTATGGGCATCATCATCATCATATCGTACTCAGCCCTAATAGGCTCGGTAAAAACGTACCCAACCATCATCTAGCTTAGTAGAATCGCACTCGACCACGTGGAGCTTGGTAAAACCTATTTGGTCACTGCTAGCACAGTAGGTGTTGTACCTAGCCGACTATAGCACTCTTGGTAGAGTAAAATAGATACATATATATAATTCATGCTCGACTCATGGAATCACGTTCTAAACCTTTCGGAGTGACTTAAGATCATTGCAACTTCGATTAATGTTATGGAAATCCATACCATAAATACAAACCTCAATAGGATTCAAGGATCATACATACTTTCTTTAGAATAACTTTATAAGGATAGAACAACATGGAGATTCTTAGTTTCTAGGCGTAGATCCGTTATGAAATATCATATTGTTCACGTTCATTTAACTTAGAACATGCCAAAAGAAATAAGGAAGTATCTTAACATACCTGTATGATCTCTTCCGTATTACTCAACAAGGCTCAACACAACTTCTTGCATCTACAACAAGTGAAATGATATTGTCGTCAACATATAATGTCATACCATCGTACTTGGCTAGTCGTATGGCTTACGGAAATTCGGGCAGCAACTCCCATATTTTTAATACATCCCAAATACCACTAAGGGTCATCAACAACCAAACAACAATCACTATAACCAACAACAACAACAACAACAATATAATCCAATATTTGATACGCTCAAATTACACCTTAAAATAGTGTAAGCGATCGATGTCAAATATAGTAACCCAATAAGGTTGGGGTCGAATCCCACATAGAACAATATGAAGGCGATTAGGAATGTAAGAGAATTACCACTTATCGCGCAATGTCAAACACTTAGATTTTTGTTGTGAAAATATTTATATGTAAATGCAAAAAATGTAAACTAACCTAGAAAGCAAGTAAAATGATCAATGACTACAAGTATGAATGCATCGGTAATTACACTCAAGTAACGTTCCAATGTATTTCACGATTTTACAAATATGAGCGAATTTATGTTAATTAGCCACGGATAATAATTCTTTATTAGCTTCTTCCTAAAACTAACAAGACTTACTAATTGAATTATTCCTAACCCAATTAAGATATTAAGCACACCCAAATATGGCTACAAGTAGTTCAATCCTATTCCTGGGTAGAATCTATAAAATGAGGGTTAAAACCTCAAGTTCTTGTTAATTAATATTTCCCAACCCCAAATTATCTTTTTCAAAATTAATTCGGAGTTAATGGGCGAGTCCTAGGGTTAGCTAATCCCTTTGGAAACATTAAAGAACTAGAATTAAAGAAACATAACTCACTTCATAAATATATAAAAATCATGCAATACATTAGCACACCAAGGTATTTAATCCACACTTTAAATATGAATATTCCCATATACAAGATTCAAGTGTTGGAAATAAATACTACACACTTAAATATTCAATACAAATCAAGAAAATGAAGAAATAAACATAAATGGGTAAGAAACCTTAACCACAAGCTTGAAATCTTCAAAATCCAAGTGTGTGTGCAAACCCTAGCTTCAAAACTTGTTCTCTCTTGTCTTCAAGACACAAAATATGTTCAAAGTTTAACAAAAGATACTGAAAATATCTCCTGGGTCGTGTATAAAAATTGTTTGGGGATTGAAAACATGAAATTACATTTCTGCACAGCAAATCCTCTATGCGTTCGCGACAGTACCTTTGCGTTCGCGAAGGTATGTAATCCTCAAGCTCCGCGTTTGCAGTGTCCTTCACGCGTTCGCGATGTTTTGATTCTTGAACCTTCGCATTCGCGGTGTATTCCACGTGTTCACGAAGGTCTGGCTTTTCAGCAGACATGCTTATGCTACGCGTTCACGGTGTCTTCCACGCGTCCGCGAAGGTATAACCTTCTGAAGCTCTGCGTTCGCATTTAACCTTCGCGTTCGCGAAGGGTACTTCACTGGGCAGACTTCTACTGTCCATTTTAGCCCCTATTTTGACTTGTTTTCACCTAATTTCTTCACCATCACCTCTAACTCACTTGATACCTGAAATATGCCAATAAACCTCAATAAATGCCTTAGTTTCTCAACAAAATTATACAAAAAATTAAGTATTAAGAGGCGATAAGTTGGTAAAATACCAACTTATCAAACCCCCAAACTTAAACTATTGCTTGTCCTCAAGCAATTCAAAACTAAGAACACATTTATGTAAATCATCACTTAAGCTCAATGTCATACCAAGTATCATTTCAAGTTGAAAAGGGTCAATTTAAGCTCAATCTAATGACTTCGGTTAGTACCAACAATTAATCCAAGGCATATCAATCACCAAATTTTCGCACATTTTATTTCAATTCAATTTCTCAAACACCACACTAACCAAAGTAGGAACCAAGTCATGACACTAAAGATTCAAAATTTGCCTCTCTATCACAATTACCTTCCCTCGCTCATTCCTCCCAATTGAAAATGGGATTAAATTCACAACTCGAATCTCATGTGCCCTCACACTTTAAGAGAGAATCCCAAACTCATAAATTGCAATTCACAACATAAATGGGATGTCAAATGGAATGACTCAACTCTCTCTCTCACAAAAATCTTCAAATGCACACAAGTAGTACCATAGGCTTCCCTTCATGTATTTCTCCACTAATGTAGACATACTTGGTTAAAAAATCAATTAGGACTTAAAGGGTTGTAGTTTTAGGCTTTTGGTTAAGGTATGACACAATTTGGTAAGAGTGACTCAAAACCTCCCTAAGCACTACACTTTTTCAAAAATCAAAGTCCACTTCCTTCAAGAAATTTTCCACCATTTTTTTTTTGTCACCTAGTCTTCCATTTATTCATACTTTCTTCTTCTTCTTCTTCTTCTTCTTCTTATTATTATTATTATTATTATTATTATTATTATTATTATTATTATTATTTTTTTTTTTTTTTCATTTCAACATCTTTTTTTATAACACTTTTCTCTTTTTGAGAAGCCTCCATATCACAACTTTTACAACCTCCACCCCCAAANTAAAAAAAAAATTACTTTCTAAAAAAAGAAAAACTTAACAAAACTAATCCTTTAAGAAAGTTTTGACACCATCCATCATAGGGAAAAGTCACCCGGTTCAACACAAATAAACTCCTTGGAAAAGAACTGCGGTAGAAAGAAAAACCAAGGAGTTGCATTAACACTACTATGAGCAAAATAAATAAAAACCAAAATAAAAGCCAATCAAGAAAATTCTAAGTTAACAAAATATTACTAATAAACTAACAATGTCAACTAATCCATACAATTTCACAAAAATACAATTTTTATGCTTCACAAATATCCACCACCAAAATCTAGCATATAAGAGCCACCACCAACCAAAGGTGTTGCATTTTCCCCAATGCAACTAATCACAATAAGATAAAATAAAGGAGGTACTCCCTGAAACTGCATCACTGGGAGCTGGAGGAGGTGGGAAATGCGAGCTCTTCATCATCATCATCGTCATCCGAGGCATTTGAACTGCAGAATGATCTCAGTTTTTCCATCATCTTGTTCAGGAATTTGCCCTTTTTCTTCTCATACTCTCTGAACTTCCTCTGCCTCTTCTCAATCTTCCCTTTCCTGCGACTCATATTCTCCAGCCTGGTGTTCATAGACTCCATCTTCCCCGTAATTGCTTTCTGCTCTTTGACCACGTCATCCAGGGATCTTGGAGCAGCCGTGCCAGTAGATGTGCTAGTCCCAGGTGGACCGGTAGGAAGGCCAACTACAAGCTCCTTAATCCATGCATCCACTCCATAACTTTGGCGTGATAAGTGACGCATTGTGTACGGGCCTGACTGGAGTGATCCCATGGGGTCAAATGGCCCTGGGGCAAGTGCAGAGGATCCGGCAGGATCAGTGGTGGTCTCATGGAACTGCCCAAAAGAAAAGGATGCAACATCAATCCTTCTCTTTTTGTTTTTGTCACCGGGTCCCCTCTTCAGCAAAGGGTGGATCATCGGCTTCCCCGGACCTTTCTCAACATCATTGGGTCATTTTAACACCCCAGCATCATAACACAACCGAGTAATCAGGGATGGGAAGAATAGGCTCCTTTATCTCCCATGGGTGGCTTCCTCAATTTCTCGAACAATGTGCTCCCCCACGTTTACAGGTAACCCATCCATGATAGCAGCAATGATCAGTGCCCTCTCTGGCATCACATCAGTGTCATGTGTGGAAGGTATGAATCTGGAACAAATAATGGATAGCCATGTCTTTGCCTCAACAGTGAATTCATTTGAGTCAACTCATTTGTGCACTATCAGCCAATTCGGGGTCACCTCGTCATGTAATTTGTCCACCAGCCACTGGGTTCCCTCTGCTCTAGCTTTGCTTCTGTAGACCTTATTGTCGACATTGGGAAGGCCATAAATGTCATTGATCAGCTCCGAGCTAAAATGGACATGCACACCCCGCACAGTAGTAACCAATGTTCCTTGAAAGTCGGTCCTCAAGGCGTAAGCATAAAATTCCATCACTACTGTGTGGTTGGACATATCTGGTTGCAGAGCAAAACACATCCACCCGCTCTCTATCAACCTTGAGTAAAAATCCGGCATCTTAGCTTTAACCTTGTTCAGGTTGATGCCTCTTTCTCTGGCAATTGTTTTTGACAGAAAATCATCATATTTGCGCTCACATTTTGCAGATAGAAACCGGTCATGGTCAAATGGTTCTTCTTATTGCACTTCAGGGACATGTTCGGGCTCAATTTCTTGTTGCTCCGGATCCATTTTATTCCCTAAATACCTACAAAATAGATCAACAATGTTAAACGCTCATATAGACACGTAAAACAATGTATTAGAAAGTATTTAGGCCAAATAAATGGGCAAAAAAGGTCACGGGCAGAGCTGTGCGAAGCTACTGTTTTTCGCCAAAATGGGACTGCCAGTGATTTACTCTTCGCGTTCGCAGCAGACCCAGTGCGTTCGCGAAGAGTATATATTTTTTTCAACTTTTTGGCCTTCGCGTTCGCGAAGGTCTTTTTTTTTGTTGGCCCAGCTTTTGGCCTTCGCGTTCGCGAGCAGACCACCACGTTCGCGAAGGGTACTTCACTGGGCAGACTTCTACTGTCCATTTTAGCCCCTATTTTGACTTGTTTTCACCTAATTTCTTCACCATCACCTCTAACTCACTTGATACCTGAAATATGCCAATAAACCTCAATAAATGCCTTAGTTTCTCAACAAAATTATACAAAAGATTAAGTATTAAGAGGAGATAAGTTGGTAAAATACCAACTTATCAAACCCCCAAACTTAAACTATTGCTTGTCCTCAAGCAATTCAAAACTAAGAACACATTTATGTAAATCATCACTAAAGCTCAATGGCATACCAAGTATCATTTCAAGTTGAAAAGGGTAAATTTAAGCTCAATCTAATGACTTCGGTTAGTACCAACAATTAATCCAAGGCATATCAATCACCAAATTTTTGCACATTTTATTTCAATTCAATTTCTCAAACACCACACTAACCAAAGTAGGAACCAAGTCATGACACTAACGATTCAAAATTTTCCTCTCTATCACAATTACCTTCTCTCGCTCATTCCTCCCAATTGAAAATGGGATTAAATTCACAGCTCGAATCTCATGTGCCCTCACATAAGAGAGAATCCAAACTCATAAATTGCAATTCGCCACATAAATGGGATGTCAAATGGAAAGACTCAACTCTCTCTCTCTCTCACAAAAATATTCAAATGCACACAAGTAGTACCATAGGCTTGCCCTTCATGTATTTCTCCACTAATGTAGACATACTTGGTTAAAAAATCAATTAGGACTTAAAGGGTTGTAGTTTTAGGCTTTTGGTTAAGGTATGACACAATTTGGTAAGAGTGACTAAAAACTTCCCTAAGCACTACACTTTTTCAACAATCAAAGTCCACTTCATTCAAGAATTTTTCTACCATTTCTTCTTTTTTTTTTTGTGTCACCTAGTCTTCCATTTATTCATACTTTCTTCTTATTATTATTATTATTATGATTTTTTTTTTCATTTCAACATCTTTTTTTTATAACACTTTTCTCTTTTTGAGAAGCCTCCATATCACAACTTTTACAACCTCCACCCCCAAACTTAGGCTTTTAGCCTATATTCATACTTTAAATTACTTAGGGAGGTATGGTTCCACAAGAATAGTTTGTAACATGGTTGGCAAAGAAAAAGTTAAAAGGCTCAAAAGGGTTGACTAGGGAAAATATTCATGGGTAGGAAATTTAGGCACAATATGGTCCAAGGAAGGCCTAATATCGTTTTTCAAACTAAGTTACTCTAGGATTTCGCCTTGAAGCACATCTCGGGCAAGTTCTATACTACAAATGATGCAAAAGAGCTTCACAATTAAAGCTCATCACACATGGCACATGAAAACTCAAGTGGAATACAAATCCAAAATCCAATTGAA
>ML269198.1:0-11357 GCA_005239495.1 Nicotiana undulata
GATTCTGGAGGATATGCTCAGGGCTTGTGTGATTGATTTCGGAGGTCAGTGGGACCAGTTTTTCCCTTTGGCAGAGATTGCATATAATAATAGTTATCAGACCAACATCCAAATGGCTCTATTCGAGGCTTTATATGGTCAGCGATGTCGTTCTCCGATTGGGTGGTTTGAGCCTGGTGAGGCTAGGCTATATGGTACCGACATGGTCAGGGATGCTTTGGAGAAAGTGAAGATTGTCCAGGAGAGGATTCGCACAGCTCAGTCGAGGCAAAAGAGCTACGCAGATGAGCGGGCTCGAGATGTAGCATTTATGGAGGGGGATCAGGTTATGCTAAGAGTTTCGCCAATGAAGGGCGTCATGAGATTCGGGAAGAAGGGCAAGTTGAGCCCTAGGTATATAGGCCCGTTTGAGGTGTTAGAGCGAGTTGGTGATGTTGCTTATAGACTTNTTAGACGAGCAGTTGGGCTATGAGGAGCAGCCTGTGGCTATTGTTGATAGACAGGACCGCCAGTTGAGGTCCAAGATGGTTTCTACGGTTAAGGTCCAGTGGAGGGGCCAACAAGTTGAGGAGACGACTTGGGAGTCCGAGCAGGATATGCGGGACAGATACCCACAACTATTCAGCACATCAGGTACAATTCTAGACCCGTTCGAGGTCAAACATTTGTTTAAGAGTGGGAGAATGTAATGACCCAGCCGGTCGTTTTGTGTGTTGGGACTCCGTTACCGTGAATGACTCTTTCCATAGCGGCTACTCGTGCCTTATGATTTGTGTGGGCAGGTAGTTCGAGATTCAGAAGTGATTTGGCCAGTTCAGGAACACTTGGTTCCTGAAGGCTAGCCTATTTGGTTAATTTTGATTCCGAGCAGAATTTTGAGAAAACGATCTCGGAATTGAGTTCTGACTACTCCAGCAACTCCGGATGATGATTTCGTACTTGGGGGTGTGTTCGCCTCGGGTTTCTGATGACCCGGGAGTATTTCGGCACCCGAATTGGAATTCAGGATTTCATGTGATTTAGAATTCAACCTGGAATTGGACCTTTTGATATCAGGGTCCAAATGGAATTCCGGAACTGGCAACAGTTCCGTATAGTCATTTATGACTTGTCCGCAAAATTTGGGAACATTCCGAACAGTATAGACCCGTTCGGCGTATTGGTGAGCCATTGAAATTTTCTGGAAATCTTAAGTTTGGAACTAAGGGGTTTTGGAGAGTGATTTATAGTTTGGATGATGTTTTTAGTGTTCTGGGAACTTGAGCAAGTCCGTCTTATAATTTGGGACTTGTTGGTATAATTTGTCGAGGGCTCGGGTGGGTCCAGGGGTCTCTCGGACCCCGATCGGGTCAAAAACCAGCAATTTGCATAGCTGGTGGGAATTTTCTGGTGTGACCGCACCTGCGGTCCATGAGCTGCAGGCGCGAGGCTCGCACCAGCGGCCTTCCCATCGCAGGCGCGGCTCCACCCGCAGGAGCGGCCTTGTTCTCGCAGGCACTGCTCCGCAGGGGCGGCCTTGCTCTCGCAGGCGCGGCTCCGCAGGAGTGGACCAGGCTCCGCAGGTGCGACCATTCCCCAGGGCCCAGGCCATCGCATGCGCGGCCCATTTCCCGAAGGTGCGACTTCGCACTTGCGATCCAAAGGTCGCAGGTGCGGAAACTGCTGGGCAGTCCTTAAATAGCCCATTTCGTGAATCTTCTTCCCAAAACAGATTTTTCCTCCATTGTTGCCTACCCCAAGAGCTCCAGAACGTGATTTCAGCCTAATTACCTCAGGTAAGTGATTCTTTGGCCTCCGCATGTTAATTTCTTCAATTCTTTGGGAATTTCCACTTCCAAATTCATAGAAATTCATAAGAAATTGTTGGGGAGAATAGAGGGTTTTGNATTTTCCAGACACTGAGGCTCGGAGTTGAATTTGCCAAGTATGTCAAGAATGTGTTTTTAGGGAAAATCCTTGATAAATCCTCCTCCATTCTACCTAAATTGATATAATTATGTGTTTTTGGCTAGTTGCCAGCCATCGAGGGTGATTTGGAGGATTCGTGCATCTTGTTGATTGGTCCGTTGACCGGAGGAGTACTTGTCCAGGTGGGTCTCCTTTCCAAACTTTTTAAGGGGGAAATGTCCCCTAGGCTCCTTGTTGCTAATTGTGATTGTTGAGGGGGCTACGTGCGTACCACGTGACGAGAGTCCGTACGTGGCATCTATACTGTATGTTGGGTAGACGTAGGACCCACGAGCATGTTCTAGCTATTTGTTTGATATTATCTGATGCTTTGTACAAGTTATTTGCCGGTATATGATGAAATGGAGCTATGATAGCTTTGAATTAAATGTACATATTATTCGGATAAGAATTATGAATTTCATCAATTGATTAATTGTGTTACTCCTGATATAATTGATAAAGAGAACTGAGTAAATGAGGTAAATCTAAATCCTGAGCTACTGAGCGAAACGAATGTGGTTGTAAATACTTCATGTACTTGAATTATTCCACCATGGTGATATTATGTGAAAAGAGGATAATATGAGATAAAATCCTAACTTTGACTATCAAGAGAGATGCGAATATCNGTCACAGGTATGATTCGTGATCGGGAGCGTATATATATTTATGTCATTGGCCTCCGAGTGGCATGTATGATTCGCGATCTGGGAGAGATATTTGCCCACAAGTCGCATGAATGATTCGCGAGCGTGGAGGTTTATCGAGTCAGCGCACGAGTTGCAGGTATGATTCGCGAGCGTGTGGAGCGTTATGACTGAGTCAGTCCTTATGACCCACCCTTATGACTTCGGCCGATAGTCTTGTCCGTGACGGTTTTATATATATACATAAGCATTGCATTGAGTTGGGATCGTACGATGGTGAGTTAAGAAACGATACTGAGAACCGAAAAGTGAATAACCGAGATAACAAGCTAAGATAATCACAAATAATGAGAAGGAAAAACAAGTGATACATATGATCAGTTTACAAAGAAAGGTTATGTTTAAGATCAGTTACATGTTTGTTGATTACATGTCCTTACTTGATGTATTTTTCTCACATGATTTATTTCTCGGTATATACCTTATTTTATTATGTACTGGACGTTAGTGAGTATATATTCTACCTCTAGTCACTACTCTTTACGAGTTTAGACGGGATACTCATTGGGTAAATATTTGTTTATATGTACTCATGTTGCACTTTCTTTTCTTTTCTTCACTTAATTGTGCAGGTGTTGAGTGTGGTCGCCCGTCTGCTGATAGATACTGATCGTGGTGTCACTCCATACGGTGAGCTGTCTTCTTGGCATCATCCTGAAAGCACCTCTGGAGCCTTCTAGTTTCATTTTGCTCAGTCTTTTGTTTCAGACTACGGCTTGTATTTTTGTATATATATATATATTTCAGTTGATGTATCTATGTAGCCGCCCGTTGACACTGTGACACTAGTCCTGGCACACACTTGTTGTAGTTATGTTTGGGTTCGGGGTTGTATATATTTGGCCTAGCTGTGGCTCAGCTTGTATCTACGGCCCTACCTCATATCGCTGTTATATTCCGCATTATATTTGTTATAAATTGTAAATAACTGGAATATCGAGTTCTGGGGTAGTATCTCCTAAGGATTCATATATTGGCTTGCCTAACCTCGTCGTTAGGTGACATTACGACCTGAACGGGGTTTTTGGGTCGTGACATAAATCCTACTCGACCGAACGCTGGTTAAATCTTGGTCGTTGATCAATTTTGATCAACGGCCCGGATTTGTTCTTTCCTTAATTAACCTAACACCAATGCCCCCCAAATGCCTCATTTCCTCACCCTCTCCGCCGTCACACTCCTCTCATTCTCTCTCAAACTCCCTCTGTCCTAACCCAAATCCACTCCGCTGTTGCTTGCTCGCTGTTAATAATGATGGCTCACCACCGTTCCCAGCTTCAATGGCTCCCCCCCCCCCCCCCCCCNTGTTGTCTTGATGTCCTCAAGGGACCAGTGGCCGTTCACTCACATCCCATGGACTTTCCTCACCATTCTCAGGCCACCATGGCTCGATTGAGTAAGATCGTTCTATTTTTTTCTTGCAAGACCTATGGTTTCTAAGTCGATCTCTCTCTATCCCTGGGTTATTTCTCTCAAAACCCTAACTTCATCTCTTAAATCTTTAGATCTATAACAGATCTGAAGATACTGGAACTATTTTTTGCTTGTTTTATGAAAACCTTTCGATTTTCAAAGCGTCGCTTCGTTTTCATCATAACTAGGGTTTCTGAAACTTCTCTTCAAAGCGATTTTCTCTGATTTTAAGTGTTATTCTATGATTCTTATTGTGTTTAAATGGGTTTTATTAAGTTATCCCTTAACCTAACTAGTTATGTTGGAAACCCCTAATTTTTTGCTTTAGTCTTGGATTCTGAGTTTGTTCTTGCTAATTATTCATTCGATTTGTCTGTATGTTTGATACTCATGAGTATGCTTCGATTAGTTAGAATATTTTATGATTTTTACCCTAATAATGTCTTATTAGGGTTTCTGACTTGTCTCTTTCTGGTTATACTCAGTTTACTTGTTATTCATGAAAGTCTATAATGTTTTCCTTAATATTAGTACTATTTTCCGATTCTTTGAACACCTGATTTCCTGTGTTGATACTCTTTACTGAGTTCCGGCTACTTTTCTGTTTTTACAAATTTTAAATTATTTTCTTACCTTATTATGTGATTGACTGAAACTAGCCGGCTATAAGCCAAGGCTAGCTATTGGACTCTACTGATCTTCACTTTGTGTCTGCTCCCTTAACTTGTATGTTCTGATTTAAATCCAAGCTTCAAACTCTATGTGTTTTTTTCTTACTGCTATAGTTCAGTGATATTCTAAAACTTCTCAATATGTAGTTAGCATTTATGTGTTTTCTTACTATTGTAGTTTACTGGTATTCTGAAACTTTACAACATGTAGTTAGAATGTTTTCACTTCATGTTAATTTTGTTCTAATTCAACTTATAATCAGCATGTTATGAACCTGTCCATTTCTTGGTAGTATGCATTAAACTGGCTCTAATCTGTTTATATAGGTTTGAATGATTATTTATTTGTTACTTGGTTTCTGGTATGCACCTGTTTTTGCAAAACTGATTTGTTATCCTAGGTTGTTCTAATTCTATGATTAACTCTACTCAATTATGTCCTCACTGTTTGTCCTGAAATTCAATCTTATATTATGCTGGTATTATCAGTTATCTCCTAATCTCATGAACCCCCTAAGTTGTTCTGATTCTATGCTTTACTCTGCCAACTATGTCTTCACTGTTTGTACATGAAGTTCATACACATGTGCTATGTATGTATTATTAGATCCTAAAAGCTTATGTGCTTTTGTTAGTCATGTGTTGCACTATGTGTGTTGTATCTGTCCCCAACTCTCATCACCCCTGTGTGAGAGACTGTTGATGAACCTGTTTGCTCTGTGATTGTTCTGTTGTCTGTTTAAATCCTCAATTGTTTATACTGACCTTGTTTAAACTATTATTTTCAAAAGAACTTCTATTTTATAAGACTTCTTTACTTAACTGGAACCCTTTAAGTATTGTTTTCCTATCTAAACATTTTAAAAACTATGTCAAGCACTCTCACTCTACTCTTAGGTCCTTAGGTTCTGCCCCTCCAGTGTGTGACTACTTTAGGATCCCTGTGAGATCCCTCAGAACTCTGATGCACTGGGGTTGGCCTTTCCACACTGCACTTACTCAGTTCTGGTTATGAAACTCTAGGTGTGAGCACTTCCCGAGATCCTTGAGGTCCTTAGTGAACTCTGACACACCCGGACATGAGACTGGCTATAAACTTGGCATTTGAGGTTACGGAAGATTTGGTATCTTCAGGATACACTTGGGCCTGCTTCAGGCTCTCTATAGTATAACTTCTTCTTTTTTTACCTATTCATGTAATTTATTCAGCTGGTTTGTAATAGTTATTGTAAACAAATATTGGGGATGGCTAGTGAAATAGGGAGGGTAGCTATATAATTCTATCAATGTCATCGGGTAGAAAGCATGTTTTAGGCTTTACATTATCTATATTTGCATTAGAATCCATGTTTTAGGATCAACATGTTCATCCAAATCATGCCAAACATGCATTAGACATCATGTTACTAAGATTTCATGTCTCAGCAACTCATCTGCCACTAATCCATATTTGTTGATACCCAATTATTCCCAAAAAATATTTTTTAATTGCATACATATCTTTAAAATCATGTATCAATACCAATTGATATTTTTCCACAATTTCCCTATATTTTTATTAATTTATTCAGCATTTTTATTTCCAATTAATAATTACAAAAGGGCATTACAAATTATTTCAAAAGCATTCTTTGATTTTATTTATTGTTTATAGTCTTATTAAAACCAAACTATTTCATAACTACCCAAATTGGCACCTTTTGGCTATAATAGCAATAACTTTGCAATTATAGCCCAATCATATGATTTTATACTATTTTTATTCAGAAATTAGACATTTGTATTTTAAATACTAAGTAATCATTTTAAATTATTTTCTACGCATGAATTTTTTTTTTTTGTGATTAACAGTTATTTTTATAAATTTTTTAATTAATTTAAATTATGTATTTAACAGATGGCCACTTTTATTTCAATTATAGCCTAATTAATCAGACCCAACCCAATTAAAAATAGCCCAAATACCCCAGGCCCAATACCCTATCCACTCGACCCAATCTTGTATTTAATCTGAACCGTTGATCAATTTTGATCAATGGCCCAGATTCACTCTTACCTTAATTAATCCTAATGACCTATCCCCAAACCCTCATTTTCCCTTCTCATTCCCTCTACTCACTCTGCCGTTACACATCTCTCTCACCCCTCTCAATGCTCTCTGCTAGAACCTAATGGTTCTCACCGGCCGTCGACTTGCCGATGACTATGGTGGTCCCACCACCCTCCCAGCCCCATGGTTCTCCTTCCTACGCCTGTTATTTCTGCCTTGAGGTCCTTAAAGGAACTAGAAGGTGGTTCACTCACCTCCCATGGGTTTTCATGCCATTCTCAGGCCGTTCATGGCCGTCCGAGTAAGATTCTACCATTTTCGGCTAGAACCTATGGCTTCTAGACCGATTCCCTTTCTTTTTGGGTTGTCTCTCAGAAACCCTAACTATTGGCTCTTTATTCCTTAGATCTATGATAGATCTGGGTATATCCTGAGTTATTTTGCTATTCTTCCTTAAAGGTTTTCCGATAATACGACTTTTCATCTCCAAATTAGGGTTCTTAACCCCTTTTCAAAAACGGTTTTCCTTCTAATTATTTGTATTATTTTATGGTTTTCATCATGTTTAAATGTTTATCTCAATTTCTCTCTTTTTATCTAAGTTATTATGTTAAATCCCTAAGTTTCTTGGTTTTAATCTGTGATTCTGAGTCCGTCTATGAGTATATGTTTGATTAACCTGCATATGTGTTTGTTTATCATGAACATTTTGTGCTCTGTGATATTACCCTATTTTTATTTATTAGGGTTTCCGCTCTTTGTGTCTATTCTGTTAACTCCTTCAAATCATTTACTATGTGCTCTATGTAAACCCCTGATTTATGCGATTTTACCCTATGTTTGCTTGTTAGGGTTTCTGATTTTTGCCTATTATGAGTTTTATTCCATTTGTTCTCGTAAATTTGTGCTGATTCCTCCCAAATCAGTACTATTTTCTACTTTTGAATCCCTGAATCTTTGTGATTGATCCTTCACTTATTTCGCATGATACTCTCTACTGATTTCAACCTCTAAAATATTCCCTTGCCTTATTTTATAGTTAATCATGTTGTTAACTGATTCTTGAGCAAATTTCTTTAATTAAGATATGTTGATTTCCTATTTCTCCTTGCCTGTATCATGTCTACCCGTTCATTTGTGATAGTTTCCCTTGATTGATATTGATTCCCTGTAATTGATACCTCACTCATCTTTTATGATGATTTCCTTACTGATTTCCGGCATTTAAGTTATTTCTTGCCTTATTTTTATGGTTGATTTTGCTGTCAAACTAATTCATATGTATTTTCCCTAAATATAATTTCTGAACCTAGTCTCTATTACATATGATATACTTGCACTATGATGAAACTGTTTCCTTATGTGTTACATTAATCCTCATATGGTTTCTTTCCTTATTTATCACTGTCTATTATCGTTTGAGTCTAATTCCTTAATTAAAGGAAGTCCTTATACTGATTTGATTCTAATTGGTATATATTTCCATAATTACTGCTAAAGTATGATTCTTACCTTATTTTTCTACGTGTTTTCAAAACTATAAATACACTACTCTTTCATTAACACAACAGACGAACATATTGTTCAAAAACTCTTTCCCTTACACAAAAGCACTCTCTTCTGTTTTCTTTTCTCTGGTTATTTGCTCCTATTCTAAGTCAGCCGGCTGTGAGCCAAGGCTGATTGCTATACTCTCTGATTCCTTCTTCTGTGTTTTCTCTCTTCTATACTGGTATGTCCGGATTTCAATTCATGTTCCAAAACAATATGTTTCTTTTACTACTTCAATTCATCCTATTTCTAGTATGTTTTGTTTATGGTTTTGCTGTGAAGATTGTACTTAACCTTGTTGCATTATTATTCACTTAGCATGTTATGTACTCCCCTCCCTTAGACTCAACATACTTATGAAATGTTATCCCTTTTTAGTATACCTCAATATGATTCTGCTTCACTTGTGTCTCTCTGATTACTGGCATGAACTTTTCTGTGGTAAAACAATATGTACCTTATGTTACTTGGTTATGTGTAATACATGCAGTACCTTAATCCCTTGAACCTCCTTAGGACTTCTCTGAGTCTTTACCTACTTTGTGCTTACCTTTATATGTTCTGTACCTCTCCCCAGTTCCCTATTACCCCTGTTTTGGTTGCTGAACTTGTCTTGATTCTTTGTTCTATATGGGATGTTGAACCTGTTTCATCCTGAGATTGGTAGGTTGTTTGTTTTGTTTGCCCTACGCTTTTCAAACTGTCTCATTGAATAAACTCCTCTGTTGTTTTTTTTTTTTACAAAATCATTTCAAACCAGTCTATTTCCAAACTGTTTTCCTACACAAATCTTTTCAAAACTATGTCAAGAACTCTCACCTTACTCTTAGACCTTTAAGTTCTGCCCCTCTAGTGTGTGACTGCTTAGGGATCCCTATGAGATCCTTCTGAACTCTGATGCATTAGAGTTGGCACTTCCACACTGCACTTATTCAACTATGGCTATGAAATCTGGATGTGAGCACTGCCCGGGATCCCTTGAAGTCCTTAGGGAACTCTGACACACCCAGATTATGTGAAAGGTTGTGTAACAATATGGAATTGGAAATTCTGGAAATTTGGGCCTACTTTCAGGCTCCCTATAGTGTAACTTCTCATTTTTCTTATATACTTATGTAATTCATTCAATTTTGGTTTGTTATAATTTGTTGTAAACAAATATTGGAGATGGATAGTAAAAAGGGAAGGGTAGACACATAGGTTATCTATATGAAAGGTTGGAACCATGCTTTATATTTACATTTCCTATGTGCGCAATAGAATTCATGATTAGGACCAATACATGTAGGAATATCATGCATTAGAAACCATGTTCCTAGGTTTTATGTATACTGCTTTCAACATCTCATTTTGACACTATCACTATCACTTAGAAATTCTGTCTCTAGGATAACGACATTAATACGAACTGTTATTCATGCAATCATGTCTAATAAGGCTATAACCTTGTGTACAGTTAGAAATCCTGCTTTAAGGGATTTTGGCATATGCTGAAATCATACTGTGCATTTAGAAATCCTGCTTCTAGGAACTCTGCATATATAAACCATTCTGCATTTTACACGCATATTAGGTATCCTGATTAGGACCTCATATATACTCGATCAATCACACTTAGCTAAATTATCGATGCATGAAAAAAATATAAAATAATTTCACCACTTGATTGCCATGTTTAAGTAAAATTGGTCATAATCTCTGTGTATCTCTTAACACCTAGAACATCATGCTTTAAGTAAAATAATTCCTACATTGTTTCAATAAATCTGGTAACAATCGTGCATTATCCCACGCCTAGGCAAGCATTAGGTAACCAATTCTTTTAAAACAGAAAAATTGCTTCTTTTGTGTTTGTTGCTTAATGCTTCATAGGCTTAAAATCAGTAGGCAAATTGATTAGGGCCCTATTTCTGAGTTATAAACTAAGTTTGCATACCTCTTATGTCCTGATACTCACCTAGACATCATGTCTTCGGATCTTGTTTAATAATATTGCCCATATTTGTGTTTGAGTCGGGTTGTTTACATGCATTACATGCATAGGTAAACCCGGGCCTCTTATTTGCTCTTTCCTGCTTTTATGTGTTAAAGTCCTATGTGTTCTTGCTTGTCGCCTTAGCATTTTCTCCTTTAAACCTAAGGGTCTGTCTAGAACTGTCTATAGGTAGAGGTCCTAAACTCCTCCAGGGCCATTAATAAGGGACGGGTAACAACACGCAATAGAGGTCGTTAAACAAAATTCGCTTAAATAACCGCTAAGGGGTGGGAAAGGGTAGACATGGATATGATGACTGGTGCACTAATGACTTGTGAATTGTACTTCTATTTTGTTAATAGTTGTACCTCTTCCCTTTCCCCTTTATGTGAAATTAATTGTTTATTTATTTCAAGTATCTAATCTTCCTCAAAAGGCAAAACTGACATGTTTCCTTGTTTCCTCTTTGTAATCTCTTTTTAATTACAACTATTGTATTTACTGCTTTCACAACGTGCAAATACATGACTACATGCCTTTACTGCTTATTTATTGCATAATCATGCTCAACATCATACTCCACTCGTGCCAATACAAATCCTATAGAAACTCTTGATGAGTGGTTGCGCTCTTCCTATTTTATATCACCCCTAAATTCGGAAAGACTTATTTGCGGTAAAACTAGTCGATCAGCAGTGCAGTCGACGGTTCCGTGCCTTCCCCCTTGAGTTGTCCGTTCAAGGGTACCAGTCTAAGACCCCATAGAAACCTTACTCTGTTATATTGTACATGCATCATGGTCAAACTTAGCCGGGTTAATATGTTGTCCACACAATGACCCTTTAATATAACCTTGTCCAAAGTCCATCGGGTTTTTCATAATCCCAATGGACATAATCACATTCTGTGCATTTATTTGGAGAACTAAATTCTTGTATGCTGATCATAAATGCATAAGTAGACGAATCTTGTCACGACCAAAACCTGGTTCAGGTCGTGATGGCACCTAACGGCGAGGTTAGGCAAGCCAACATATAAAT
>ML269199.1:0-68577 GCA_005239495.1 Nicotiana undulata
GGCAGATTACTTTCCAATGTTTCCTCCTCTGTTGCCAGCTCTGTTTGAGCTTGTTCTTTCATATTCGACACACTTTTTCGTCGTGTCCTTGATGCTTGCAACAAGTGCAATAATTAGGTAGATTGTCATACACTATTTTCTGATAATGCACTACATATTTTCCAGTAACTCTATCAACAATCTGAAGTTTAACTTTTTTGGGATGCTTTTCCAACAGATCGATAACCACCTTAACTCTAGCCGCACTAGGTCTCGTTCTTTCTTGTGTCGCTTTGTCCACAACAAGAGCTTTACCAACAGCTGATGCTATAGACATTAACGACCTCTTAGCGAAGAAGTTAGGCGGAAAACCTGGTAGTGAAATCCACACGACTGCCATGGACGTCTCCTCATTCGGATTGAATCCTAACGTCCACGGAAAAGTTCTAAAAAAGAATTCATCACCTTTGGACTTAAAATATCCAGTCGACCTTGATAGAAACTTCACATAATCATCATAAATATCGAACCTAACCAACAGATGACGAAAGTCAAGCTGTCCAATGTTGCAGCGACCATGTACGTCGAATTGCGTCAAACGTTTTTTCCTAATCTCATGTAATTCAGGCTTTCCATAAGAGAACTTCACAATGACTGCTTGATGCAGTCCTTCCTCCCTTGCGAATTCATTAACTTCCTCCATAGTAAATTCAATCGTTGGCTCTCCATGAACAACACTAACTGGAAACATTTGCAAATTTGACGAACTTGAGGCAGACTGTTTTTGTTGAAGNCGAGGCACAGCTTAATTAATTGGAGTTGTTTTGGTATGATTCATAGGCTTAAATTGTTTTGAAGTCGGCACTATTTTTTGGAACTTGTTGGTATGTTCGGACGGGGTTTCGAGGGCTCCGGGTGAGAATCAGATCATTTTTGGACTTGGTTGTACTGGCTGACGTTGCTGTTGATCTAGTGTCTCCGCACTTGAGGTCGCAGAAGCGGAAGTGGCTCGCCCATGGCTAGGTTCGCTGGTGCGGAAGCCTGGGCACAGGTGCACATTCGCAGGCGCGAGGTTCTTTCGCAGAAGCGTAAGTGTGAAGGGATGGTATGGGATTGCAGATACGATCCATTTTCCACAGAAAAGGGATCGCAGAAGCGAGCTTTGGTACGCAGAAGCGAGGGCAGATGTCCTGGGCAAGTACCGCACCTGCGATGAATTTTTTCGCTGGTGCGACTGTTTGGCCACAGCTGCAAAAATCGCTAGCCAGTGGAGTGCTTTTAATTCGGGACTTAACCTATTTTCCACACACTTTTACTTGGTCTTCGCCGATTTTGAGAGCACTTTTGTGGGGGATTCTCGTCAACATCACAAAGTAAGTAAAATCTACTCTTTTTAAGTTAAATACACGAATTATAGGTATATTAAACATGGGAAGTTAGTGAAACTTGTGGGATTTTGTGAAAAACTTAGGGTTTAGGTAAAGTTGAGATTTGATCATGGATTTGGTTGTGGAAATTGAAATAAATTATATATTTGTGTTAATGAGGTTATGGATAATATTTATTTACAAATATTTTCGGAATCCGGGCACATGGGCGTGAGGTGAATTTTAGAAAATTTTCAATTTGGCTTAATTACTCTAATAGTTTAATTATAGACTTTTGAGCATATATTAATTTGTACAATATTTGGATAGTTTCGGATTGCATGGCACCGATTTGAATCTTTAGCGTGAATTGTGGACCGGGAAGAGAACTTGAAAGCGAGGTAATTCTCTTTCCTAACCTTGTAAAAGGGAATTCTCCCCATAGGTGCTATAAATAATTATTTTGCTAATAATTGTGGGGGCTATGTGCGCTTGATGTGATGAGAGTCTTCATGTACCTAAAAATCATACTTGTGTTTGGGTAGTTTTAGGACTCTACAATGTATCATTTGTACTCAACTTGTTAGTTTAACTCCTTAAATTATAGTTGAAGATTGGATAAAGGATGTGTAAAGACTAGGCTTCACTACTTTGAGTTTTGGCGGGTTACTTAACTGTTGGTGGAAACTATACGTTCCTTGAGTATTATTCTTATGTTGTAGCCGTTAATCGGAGTTTGTACAGTATCATCCCTTCCTATGAATCAGTTTGAATGCCTCGGTAGTATAAACGATGCATCAATGGTTCGTGCTAGTCGACCCTCGGTGGTTTACACACGGGTCGTACGACCTCGGTTGTAACGACCTGACCGGTCCTTTTGAGCTCTAGCACGTCGTTCGATGGTTTGAGGCATTGTGTAGCTTCACGTCATGTATTGTGACTTATACATGTGGTTGGATTTGAATTTCGGGAAGTTTGGAGTTTATTTGGAAGGAAAATTCTCAATTCGAAAACTTTAAGTTGAAAGAGTTTACCAAGGTTTGACTTTTGAGTAAACGACATCGGAATTAGAATTTGAAGGTTCCAATAGGTTCGTTTAATAATTTTGGAATTGGTCGTATGTTCTAGTTAAGTATCGGATGGTCCGGGAGCATTTTGGCGCTTGTTGTGGAAAGTTGGCATCTTGAAGGTTTTAGAATTCCCTAAGTTTTATTTGAAGCCGAATTTTGTGTAATTGATGTCTATTTGTGATTCCGCACATTGGAATAGGTTCGAATCATGATTTGTGACTTGTACGTAAAGTTTGGCGTCATTCCGGAATGTTTAAGTGTAATTCAAATGAGAAAGGTTTCGATCGTCGATTCGTAGTTTCGATGTTGTTTGTGTGTTTTGAGGCCTCGAGAAAGTTCATGATATATTTTGGGATTGTTTGGGTCAATTGGATGGGGTCCTAGGGGCCTCGGGTGCATTTCGGGATGGTTTAGACCATTTTCCTTTGTTTTGTGACTGCTGGTTTCTGGTGTCAGGGGAGTTAATCGCGATCACATAAATTGGTTCGTGATCGCATAGTGTTGATTGGAGCTAGGCAAAGAAGTTCTTCGTGATCGCATAGTTTGTGTAGATTGTTCATTGCGTTTGCGTGGAAAGGATCACGAACGCGAAGCATTAACATGGTGGTCTAGTCTGGATGCAAGCTTTTCGCGGTCGCGTGGTTAAGTCTGCGATCGGGAAGGAATGGATGAAGGACAGGCATGTTTGGTTTATGCGTTCGCGAAGATGAGGTTGCGTTCGTGATGGTTTGGCAGGGTGTCCTTCCTGATCACATCACCTGCCTCGCGTTCTCGTAGTGTGATTTCTGAGCTAGTTTGGTTTAGCCTTCGTGATCACGACTGACTTTCCGCGATCGCGAAGAATAAGGATCTGGGCAGAACATGGATTTAATTCGGGACTTAGCTCAATTCTCCCATTTTTCACTTGGGTTGGCCGATTTTTGGAGCTCTTAGAGGGGAGATATTCATCATCTATTGCATAGCATGTGATTCCCACTTATTGTGAGTTAAATACTTGAATTATATATAGATTTTAACATGTAATTTGATAGGAATTGTGTAACGACCCGACCGGTTATTTTGAGATTTAGCGCCCTGATCCCCTGATACCTGCTTCTCCCATGTCTATTTATACTATTAGAACTTGTCGGAGCATTGAGTGGCGAGTGTTTTTGGACACATAGTCCATAAATGTTGAATTTAGCTTTAGAAATTGGGTCGTAGTTAGAACTGTGTGAAGTCGGATCCGGAATAGAATTTCGTCGACTCCGTTAGCTCCGTTGGGTGATTTCAGGGTTAGGAGCGTGTTCAAAATGTGTTTTCGAGGTCTGTTGTATATTTAGGCTTGAATTGGCGAAAGTTAGAATTTCAGCGATTTCGGCCTATAGGTGAAATTTTGATATCGGGATCGGAATGGAATTCTGAAAGTGACAACAGGTGCGTAATGTCATTTAGGACATGTGTGCAAAATTTGAGGTCTTTCGGATGAGTTTTGACGTGTTTCGGCATTGAATGTGGATTTTTGAAATTTCATAAGTTCTTAGGCTTGAATCTATGCATAATTGATGATTTTGATGTTTTGAGACGTATTTTTAAGGCTCGACCAAGTTTGAAGGAGGTATTAAGGTAGGTTGGTAGGTTTGGTTGAAGTCTTGGGAGCCTCGGGTGTGTTTCGGGTGCTCAAACGGGCATATTTGGCCTTAAGTTCACTGTTGGTTTGCAGGTGTTCATAGCAGCAGTACTTTGGTCTTCGCGATCACGTGAGTTCTTCCGCGATCGCAGTGGTTTGAAAACTTGGTCTCCGCGATCGCATACCTGACATCGCGATCACATAGAGCTCCCTAGACCTGTGGGAGGTGAAATATTTCCTCTATGCGATCGCGTGAAGCGAACCCGATCGCATAGCTTTGAGTTGTTAAGGTCTGCGATCACAAACTTGTCACTTCGTTCACGTAGAAGGATTTTAGGTGCATGTGGGATTACTCATCGCGATCGCAACTGTACGTCCGCGATCGCATAGAACAATGCCTTGGCAGATTCATTAAAACCCCAATTCGAAGGTTTAAGCCTATTTTAACACTTTTCGAATTTGAGAGCTCGGGAAGGGCGATTTTCGAAGACTTTTTCACCTGGGCAACTTGGGTAAGTGATTTCTACCCAAATTAGATAAATTTTCATGATTCCTAACTTAAATCTAGTCTTTAAATTCGAATTTTGGTGGAACAATTTGGGAAAAATTGGTTGAACTTCATAAGCCGAAGTATTGAGTTTTGATTGGGGTTTTGACATCCGATTTGAGGGATTATTATATGCTTAGACTCGTGAGTGAATGAGTTTCCGGAAAATATAATTTTTACCCGATTCCGAGACGTGGTCCTGGGGGACTTTTTGGGCAAATTTCCTAATTACACGTATTATTTCGAAATAATTAGCTATTTCGATTCCTTAAAGTGGTATTTACATATTGCAATCGAGTTTAATAGATTTGGGCCACCCGGTGTCGGATACTCGTGGCAAGAGCGTGATTTTGGGTTGAGTAGCGCAGTCGAGGTAAGTGGCTTGCCTAACTCTGTGTTGGAGATTTTCCCTTATGTTGTTTTGATATTGTTTTGTTATATGAGTGTCGTGTACGTGAGGTGACGAGTGCGTACACGGGCTATTGTTTCTAAAACTCCACTTTTCCCCTTCATGACATAAATCATTTATTCTTATTTCACTGTTTCCTGTACTAACTGTGTAGTGTAGCTTAGGAATAAGCATGTGTATCTGCCTTACTTGTGTTGCTCCTATTTGTTAACACTTGTACCATGTTTAGGTAGATTATTCGTAATATCCTATGATTTCCTTCTACACTGCTCATATACCTTGTATTTCGTATTCATTGCATTGCATATTTAAATTCGGACTACGGACTAGATTCCGGGAGCTTTCCCCTTGTACTGCTTTGCATATTTAAATTGGGACTACGTACTAGATTCCGGAGCTTTCCCCCTGTACTGCATTGCATTTTTAAATTGGGACTACGGACTAGATTCCGGGAGCTTTCCTTCTGTACTGCATTGCATATTTAAATTGGGACTACTGACGAGATTCCGGGAACTTTCCCCCTGTACTGCAAAGCATATTTAAATTGGGACTACAGACTAGATTCCGGGAGCTTTCCCCCTTTACCGCATTGCATATTTGTTATGGAGACATATGTTGTGCTGAGCCGAGGGCTCTCTTTTATTATTCTTTGCAGTTTACCGTTTCTACTGTTTCTACTTTAGCTTATTATCTATCTCTGCTTAGATTTTTAACTGTTTTTACTATAAACATCCAGTAGAGGCTTAACCTGACCTCATCACTACCTGACTGGGTTAGGCTTGGCACTTACTGGGTACCAATTGTGGAGTACTCATGCCCTTTCCTGCGCATGTTTTCCATGTGCATATCCAGGTACCAGTACACAATATTTTGGCTAGGAGTACTTTAGCAGCTGCCAGGAGACCGCGAGGTAATTCTGGCGCGTCCGCATAATCCCACGAGTCCCCTTCTACTCTAGTATAGGCTTAGGAGACTTATATACATTTTCTTTATTCCTTTGTATAGAGCTACATTCGTACAGAGCTTGTGATTATTGTGACGTTCCGTGTTTTGGGAAGTAAAAGTTGTAAATGCCGAGCGACTGAGTTATATATTTTCTGTTTCCTTTCTATTTTATATTGCTTTACTTTCTGCATGTTTTAGGCTTACCTAGTCGTAGAGACTAGGTGCTGTCACGAGCCCGTTCAGAGGGTAAATTCGGGTCGTGACAAGTTGGTATCAGAGCGTCTAGGTTCATAGGAGTCACAAGTCACAAGCCGATTCATTAGAGTCTTGCGGATCGGTGCAGAGACGTCCATATCTATCTTCGAGAGGCTATGTAACTGTTAAGAACAATCATATTCTTTGGAATTCCTTCTCGTGCTAGTTACTGTCATCAAAATTCTTAAACTCTATTATATTCTTGCTTACAGATGTTGCGCACTCGTACCAGACGTACTGATGACCAGGCACCCGAGCCCCCATCCAGAGCCGCCGGAGGCAGGGGCAGGGGCAGAGGACGAGCACGCGGTGCAGCCCGAGCACCGGCTAGAGCAGAGACGGAGGAGCCCCCAGCAGCCACAGTTGGAGGGACACAGGAGGTCCCTACTATTACTCCAACCCTCCAGGAGACATTGGCTCAGTTTTTGAGTGCCTTCAGTACTCTGTCTCAGGAGGGACTACTCCCGATAGCTCCATCTACATCCCAGGCCGGGGGAGGGGCACAGACTCCCGCAAACCGTACTCCTGAGCAGAGGGTTCATATTGGGCAGGTTCTAGAGTATATTCCTATGCCCCCAGCAGCTCCAGCTCAGCATGAGATTAGGGTAGCTGTTTCTGAGGCAGAGCAGCTCCGACTTGAGAGGTACAAAAAGTACAACCCACCTGAGTTCAACGGACTAGCTTCAGATGACGCCTTGGGTTTTCTTGATGGGTGTCATCGCATTCTCCGCACTATGGGTATTGTGGAGACGAGTGGGGTGTCTTTCACCGCTTTTCAACTAAAGGGAGAAGTTTATCAGTGGTGGCGTGCTTTTGAGCTGAGTAGTCCAAACGAGGCAGCTTCACTTACTTGGGGTCAGTTCTCCGAGATGTTCTTACTTGAGTTTGTCCCTCAGAGCCTCAGGGATGTTTGGCGGGCAAAGTTTGAGCATCTACGCCAGAGTACCATGACTGTGTCAGAGTATGCAGTCCGTTTCAGCGATCTGGCTCATCATGCACTAGCTTTAGTTTCCAATGTCAGAGAGAGGGCTCGACGTTTCATTCAGGGGCCCCACCCCAATATTCCGACCAGTATGGCTAGAGAGATGGAGACAGATATCACTTACCAGCAGGCCGTGAGTATCGTCGGAGGATTGAGAGTATGTTAGCCCGGGACAGGGAGGAGAGAGAGAACAAGAGGTCGCGAGAGACTGGTCATTTTTCAGGAGTTCGTGCACCAGCAGCACGATATGGTAGGGTTTTGTGAGTCGCCCCGTTCATTCAGCTCTTCCACCAGCCAGCGGTATCCCAGCTCCTCCTAGACCTTAATAGACTTATCATGCACTGCCAGTATCTTATGTGCCTCCTGCTCGAGGTGCTATCACCGGCCAATTCAGAGTCAGCAGCAGCCGCCCCGTCCTCCGAGGGGTTGTTTTGGGTGTGGTGACCCTCGCCATGTGATCAGAGATTGCCCCAGAGCTAGGAGGGGTGTACCACCTCAGTCTTATCAGGCCCCACTCCACCGGGTCCTCCAACTATTCTCCCAGCCCCAACTGCTACCTCACCTTCTCAGATAGCTCGAGGTGGTGGTCGGGGTGGTCGAGGTCGCCCTAGAGGGGGAGGCCAGGCCAGATATTATGCTCTTCCAACCCGTTCAGAGGTCGTTGCTTCAGATTCGGTCATCACAGGTATTGTCCCTGTTTATCATAGGGATGCATCCGTATTATTTGATCCGGGTTCTACGTACTCACATGTATCTTCTTACTTTGCTTCGCATTTGGGGATACCGGGAGATTCTTTGAGTTCCCCCGTATATGTTTCTACTCCCGTGGGAGATTCTCGTATTGTGGACCACGTATATCAATCGTGTCTGATAGTTATTGGTGGTTTTGAGACCAAGGCTGATTTGTTACTACCCATTATGGTAGATTTCGATGTTATATTGGGCATGGACTGGTTGTCGCCCCACTATGCTATTCTTTATTGTCACGCCAAAATCGTGACGTTGGCTATGCTAGGATTTTCGAGGTTAGAGTGGAGAGGTTCCTTAGAGTATACTCCCCGCAAAGTCATTTCTTTTCTTAAGGCTCAGCAGGTGGTGGAAAAGGGGTGTGATGCGTATTTGGATTATGTGAGAGATGTTAGTGCTGAGACCCCTACGGTTGAGTCAATTCCAGTTGTGAGGGACTATCCTGATGTATTTCTAACTGATCTTCCGGGTATGCCGCCCGACAGAGATATTGATTTCGGCACTGACTTGTTGCCGGGCACTCAGCCTATTTCCATTCCTCCCTATCGCATGGCTCCTCCTGAGTTGAAGGAATTGAAGGAGCAGTTTCACGAGTTGCTTGATAAAGGTTTCATCAGGCCCAGTGTATCACCTTGGGGTGCTTCGGTATTATTTGTGAATAAAAAGGATGGTTCGATGCGTATGTGTATTGACTACCGGCAACTGAATAAGGTGACAGTGAAGAACAGGTACCATTGCCTCGCATTGATGATCTACTTGACCAGTTACAGGGTGCTAGGGTGTTATCCAAGATTGATCTACGTTCGGGCTATCATCAGTTGAAGATTCGGGAGCGAGATATCCCGAAGACTGCCTTCAGGACCAGATATGGCCACTATGAGTTCCTTGTTATGTCATTTGGGTTGACCAATGCCCCAGCAGCCTTTATGCACTTGATGCACAGCGTATTTCGGCCTTATCTTGATACTTTCGTCATCGTGTTCATTGATGACATGTTGGTATATTCTCGGTCCTAGGAGGACCATGAGCATCATTTGAGTACCGTACTTCAGACCTTGAGGGAGAAGAAGTTGTATGCCAAATTTTCTAAGTGTGAATTTTAACTTGATTCTGTGGCATTCCTAGGCCATGTGGTGTCTTCTGATGGGATCAAGGTAGATCCTAAGAAGGTGGAGGCGGTGCAGAGTTTTCCTAGACTGTCTTCAGCTACTGAGATCCGCAGTTTCCTCGGTTTGGCTGGGTATTATCGCCGTTTTGTGGAGGGATTTTCATCCATTTCAGCGCCCATGACCAGACTGACCCAGAAAGGTGCCCCTTTCATATGGACTGAGGAGTTCGAGGAGAGCTTTCAGAAGCTCAAGATAGCCCTGACTACAACTCCTGTGTTGGTATTGCCTACAGGTTTAGGGTCCTATATAGTCTATTGTGATGCTTCGAGGATTGGCCTGGGAGCGGTGTTGATGCAGGACGGTAGGGTAATTGCCTACGCGTCCTGACAGTTGAAGGTTCATGAGAAAAACTACCCAGTTCATGATCTCGAGTTGGAAGCGATTGTTCACGCCCTGAAGATATGGCGTCATTATTTATATGGTTTTCCCTGTGAGATATTAACTGATCACCGGAGTTTGCAGCACATATTCAGGCAGAATGATCTCAATTTGCGTCAGCGTAGGTGGTTAGAGTTACTCAAGGATTATGACATCACTATATTATACCACCCCGAGGAAGGCCAATGTGGTGGCCGATTCCTTGAGTCGTCGGGCAGAGAGTTTGGGTAGTTTGGCATACCTTCATGTAGCTGAGAGGCCCTTAGCCTTGGATGTTCATTCTTTAGCCAGTCAGTTCGTGAGATTGAATCTTTCTGAGCCTTGCCGGGTATTTTCTTGTGTGGTTGCTCGATCTTCTCTTTATGACTGCATTCGGGAGTGCCAGTATGAGGATCCCAACCTTCTGGCTCTTCAGGATAAAGTTCGGCGGGGTGATGCCAGGGATGTGACCATAGGTTATGATGGGGTGATGAGGATGCAGGGTCGTATCTGTGTGCCCAACGTAGATGGGCTTCGAGAGTTGATTCTTGAGGAGGCCCATAGTTCGTGGTATTACATCCACCCGGGTACCGCGAAGATGTACCAGGATCTGCGACATCACTATTGGTGGCGAAGGATGAATAAGTATATAGTGGAGTTTGTAGCCAAGTGTCTCAACTGTCAGCAAGTCAAATGTGAGCTTCAGAGACCGGGAGGGTTACTTCAGCAGATTGAGCTTCCATAGTGGAAGTGGGAGCGGATCACCATGGATTTTGTGGTTGGACTTCCTCGGACTTTGAAGAAGTATGATGCTATTTGGGTGATTGTGGATCGGTTGACCAAATCAGCCCATTTCATTCCAGTGTTGACTACATATTCATCCGAGAGGTTGGCTGGGATCAGGGAGATTGTTCGCCTCCACTGTATCCCAGTATCTATCATTTCAGACAGAGGTACACAGTTCACTTCACGGTTCTGGAGAGCCGTTCAACAGGAGTTAGGTACCAAGGTGGAGTTGAGTACATCCTTTCACCCTCAGACGGATGGGCAGTCCGAGCGGAAGATTCACATTCTCGAGGATATGCTCCGTGCCTGTGTGATGGATTTCGGAGGGTCATGGGATCGATACTTGCCACTTGCAGAGTTTGCTTATAATAAAAGCTACCAGTCCAGCATTCAGATGGCGCCGTATGAGACCTTGTATGGTAGGCGGTGCAGGTCTCCAGTGGGATGGTTTGAGCCGGGCGAGGCCGGATTGTTGGGTACAGACTTGGTTCAGGATGCCCTGGACAAGGTGAAGGTGATTCAGGAGAGACTTCGCACTTCCCAGTCCAGACAGAAGAGTTATGCGGACCGGAAGGTTGGTGACTTGACATTTATGGCGGGTGATCGGGTTTTGCTTCCGGTATCGCTTATGAAGGGCGTCATGAGATTCGGGAAGAAGGGTAAGCTGAGTCCGAGGTTCATTGGCCCTTTTGAGGTATTACAGCGGGTAGGGGAGGTTGCTTATAAGTTAGCCCTGCCTCCCAACCTAGTAGGAGTTCATCCGGTATTCCACGTCTCTATGCTCCGGAAATATCACGGTGATCCGGCTCATGTTTTAGATTTCAGCTCAGTCCAATTGGACAAGGATCTATCGTATGTTGACGAGCCTGTAGCCATATTGGACAGGAAGGTCAGAAAGATCAGGTCAAAGAATATTGCCTCAATCAAGGTTCAGTGGAGGGGTCATCAGGTCGAGGAGGCGACTTGGGAGACCGAGCAGGATATGCGGAGTCAGTACCCTCATCTTTTCACATCTTCAGTTATGTTTCTATACTCGTTCGAGGACGGACGATTTTCTTAAGAGGGGGAGAATTTAATGACCCGACCGGTCGTTATGAGAGTTATCACCCCGATCCCCTGATACCTACTTCTCCTATGTCTATTTATTCTACTAGAACTTGTTGGAGCTTTGAGTGGTGAAATCCGGTGTGTTTTTGGACACATAGTCCACAAATGTGGAATTTAGCTTTAGAAATCGGGCCGCAGTTAGAACTGTGTGAAGACGGATCTGGAATGTAATTTTGTCGAATCCGTTAGTTCCGTTGGGTGATTTCAGGATTAGGAGTATGTTCAGAATGTGTTTTCGAGGTCTGTTGTAGATTTAGGCTTGAATTGGCGAAAGTTAGAACTGCGGCGATTTTGGCCGATAGGTGAAATTTTTGTATCGGGCTCCGAATGGAATTCCGAAAGTGACAGCAAGTCTATAATGTCATTTAGGACATCTTTGCAAAATTTGAGGTCTTTCGAATGAGTTTTGACGTGTTTCGGCATCGAATGTGAATGTTTGAAATTTCATAAGTTCTTAGGCTTGAATCTATGCATAATTGATGATTTTGATGTTATGAGACATGTTTTTAAGGCTCGACCAAGTTTGAACGAGGTATTAGGGTAGGTTGGAAGGTTTGGTTGAGGTCCCAGGGGCCTCAGATGTGTTTCGGGTGCTCAAACGGCCATATTTGGCGTTAAGTTCACTGCTGGTTTGTTGGTGTTCATAGCAGCAGTACTTTGGTCTTTGCGATCGCGTGAGTTCCTCCGCGATTGCATAAGATAAGCTGAGGAAGGCTGGAAGTTGTGCATCACGATCGCACTAGTCCCTCCGCGATCGCAGTGGTTTGAAAACTTGGTCTCGCGATCACATACCTGGCATCACGATCTTATAGAGCACCCTAGGCCTTTGGGAAGTGAAATATTTAGTCTACGCGGTCGCGTGAAGCCAACCGCGATCGCGTAGGTTTGAGTGGTTAAGGTCTGCGATCGCAAACTTGTCACTGCGTTCGCGTAGAAGGATTTTAGGCACGTGTGGGATTACTTATCGCGATCGCGACTGTATGTCCGCGATCGCATAGAACAATGCCTGGGCAGATTCATTAAAACCCCAATTCGAAGGTTTAAGCCCTATTTTAACACTTTTCGAATTTGAGAGCTCAGGAAGGGCGATGTTTTAAGACATTTTCACCTGGGCAACTTGGGTAAGTGATTTCTACCCAACATAGATCAATTTCCATGATTCCTAACTTAAATCTAGTCTTTAAATTCGAATTTTGGTGGAAACATAGGGAAAAATTGGTTAAACTTCATAGGCCGAATTATTGAGTTTTGATTGGGTTTTTGACATCCGATTTGAGGGATTATTATATGGTTAGAGTCATGAGTGAATGAGTGTCCGGAAAATATAATTTTTACCCGATTCCGAGACGTGGGCCTGGGGGACTTTTTGGGCAAATTTCCTAATTTCGCGTATTAGTTTCGAAATAATTAGCTATTTCGATTCCTTAAAGTGGTATTTACATATTGCAATCGAATTTAACAGATTTGGGCCACCCGGTGTCGGATACTCGTGGCAAGAGCGTGATTTTTGGTTGAGTAGCGTAGTCGAGGTAAGTGGCTTGCCTAACTCTGTGTTGGGGATTTTCCCTTAGGTTGTTTTGATATTGTTTTGTTATATGAGTGCCGTGTACGTGAGGTGACGAGTGCGTACACGGGCTATTGTTGCTAAAACTCCACTTTTCCTCTTCATGACATAAATCATTTATTCTTATTTCATTGTTTCCTGTACTAACTGTGAAGTGTAGCTTAGGAATAAACATGTGTATCTGTCTTACTTGTGTTTCTCCTATTTGTTAATACTTGTACCATGTTAAGGTAGATTATCTGTAAGTTCCTATGATTTCCTTCTGCACTGCTCATATACCCTGTATTTCGTATTCATTGCATTGCATATTTAAATTGGGACTACGGACTAGATTTCAGGAGTTTTCCCGTTGTACTGCATTGCATATTTAAATTGGGACTATGGACTAGATTCCGGGAGCTTTCCCCCAGTAATGCATTGCATATTTAAATTGGGACTACAGACGAGATTCCGGGAGCTTTCCATTGTATAGAGCTACATTAGTACAGAGCATGTGATTATTGTGACGTTCCGGGTTTTGGAAAGTAAAAGTTGTAAATGCCGAGCGGCTGAGTTATATATTTTCTGTTTCCTTTCTATTTCTATTTTATATTGCTTTACTTTACGCATGTTTTAGGCTTACCTAGTCGTAGAGACTAGGTGCCGTCACGAGCCCGTTCGGAGGGTGAATTCGGGTCGTGACAAATTGGGGGATTTTTGGAAGAAAACCTAGACATGGTATTTTTATATTTTGACCATGAAATTAGATATGTAATTAGGAATAAATCATACATTTGAGTTCGTGGCGTTATGGGTAAAGTTTATCTTTGAATATTTTCGGAATCCGGTAACGTGGGCTCGAGGTTTGGCTTTTTTTTACTTTTCAAGCAAAGTTGAGAATTATCATAAATTGTTAAATTATACGCATTGAAGTATATTTTGATTGATTTGCACATTGTTTTACTAGTTTCGGACCGATGGGCATTGGTTTGAGGTGTTAGAGAGGCGTTGGAGCCGGTTATGGAACTTCGGAGCGAGGTAAGTCTCTTGTCTAATCTTGTGATTGGGAAACTACCCTGTAGGTATCAAACTATTATGTGCTACTAGTTATGGGTGCTACGTACGCACGAGGTGATGAGAGACTGTATGTACCTAAAGCATGTTTATGTCCGGAAAGACTTAGGTATTTATCATGTAATATTTGAAATATTTGAACTCAATTTGTGTCACCACCCAAATTTCCCCTTTGTTGGGTATCGTGATGGAACCAAGTATTAAGGACTAGGTAAGCCTAACATTATTGGAATAACAACAATAACAAATAAAATCTAATATTTTATGAAGAGAATTCTTTATACAATGAACATGTCCCGAAAAACCCGACAGTACAAGTCATAAGCTTTACAGAAGTTTACACTACAACTCCTAAATACCACTGTTCAGAAATAATTACAACAGTGTATGAACCAAAATAAGACAATGACTTCGAAACCCGCGAACGTTGTAGCGATTTTATCTTGAGTCTCCACAATAGTAACTGTGCTGCTAGCTATCGATTGGCCGGCTATGCAAAACCTGGAATCTGCACAAAATGTGCAAAAGAGTAGTATGAACACACCACAGCGGTGCCCAATAAGTATCAAGACTAACCTCGGTCAAGTAGTGACGAGGACTAGTCAAGACACCCATTGGTTTATGAGATGAACAAGTATAAATATAGGAAAACGAATTATGACATTTACATAAGGGCTTCACAATATGGCTAACAATACATTAAATTCACTAAGGAAAGGAATAACAAGTAACATCGTAAAAATAGTAAAAATAGCACGAAAGAGTAAATGAAACACAACTAAATCCGGAATGTAAATATACAACAAGAACAAGTAATGACTCAACAATTTTGACTACTTTTACATCAAATTCTTAGTCATCTCCACGAGGTACCGAACCTCGGACAAGGTCACCACTCACGGGTCCCAAAATATGAACCCTAACATCGGCATCTTGTGCCCTCATTTCAAGTAATAACTGCACGGACGACTCACGTGCCAATTGGGGTCATTCCCACATATATGGTAAGTACAACACGAGTATCTATACTCGACAACAACAAGGAAATCCTTAATCCGATAATAGTTCTTAACTGCGTGTATGCTTGTGCAGGTGTCCTAACATGATTCAACAGCCAATAAGCATAAGGAAAGAAAAGGAGCAATACATACATTGTTTTCTCACAATTTCCTCACCAATTAACTCAGACCATAAGTGTACCGTTACAAAGTCAACAAACAAAGAATGCCCCTAGGCCAACACAAGTATCAAAAACAATCCCCGACACGACCCACCTTGTCTCGCCACATGTGCAATAGTAAAGTGAATGCCCGCCTTGACTCGCCACACGCGCATAACAATGTTCCCACCTTGTCTCACCACATGCACAAGCCACATATACATATCCCTCCAAGTCACGTCACATGTGCATTAACAATAGAAAACACGACACGATAGAAACCTCGTGCAATTCCCCATATCAACAATCGCACGGCAGAAACCTCATGCATCACAATAACCATAACCGCACGGCAGAAACCTCGTGCATCACCACAACAAGTATAACAACAACAATGGCAATAATACAAGATACGGTAAATACATCAACTCAAGAACCTCCGATCACAAGAAAAAGGCAAGGCTAGTTCGCAAGGATAAGCACAATAAAGAGTATTAGGCATAATAAGGACAACTCAACAAGGAAGAAAATTGCATGTAATGGTAGTACCACAATTGCACGGTTCGACAACAAGAAAATAATATGAATCCAGTAATTCCAAATAAGGGCAAGTCGACTAGGATATAAGATATCTAAACTACCTTTAAGGTTGAGCAAATTTCGAGGATATTAAACAGTTTCACTTAAGGGTAAGCAGCAGGAAGGTAAACATAACTTTAATTAAAACTGAGCAATTATAGGGTGGTGATGAAAATTACAAATAGAGATAAGTAGAAATGAAGATATAGCATGACAGTAAAAGGGATAAAATCTTCAGTTTAGTCAATTAGGAGTCAAATGTCAATAAGAGTGAATAAAAAAGCAATAAATTCTAATTTAAGCAAGTAAAGTTGAATCTAGAAATTAGGAACTCAATCATGTCAAGAACAAATTCATACTCAGTGAATATAAGGACCTAAGATTCCTAAAAGGACAACTTCTAAAAATAAGTTCGAGCACACACTCGTCACCTCGCGTACAAGGACTACAATCAACATAGAAGACTCAAATCCTAAGGGGTAGTTCCCCCGCACAAGGTTAGGCAAGATACTTACCTCAAGGACGACAAACTGATACTCTAAAATTGAACTTACGGGTGAAAAGACCTTTTGGATAGCTCAATCTAACCAAAATGACTTCAAAACATAAATAAAACACATAAAAAACTATTCCGGATCATTGAGTCTAAGTCTTTAACAAAATCCAAAAATCGACCTAAAACTCTGCCCCGGACCGCACCATGGAACCCGACAAGTTTTACAAAATCCGAACACCCATTCCCATATGAGTTCAACCATATAAAAAATACCAAATTTTGATATCATTTCGCCCCTCAAATCATGATTTTTTTTTCATTTTAGAAATTTCTTCAGAAACCAACATTTTTCCCAACCCAAAACACAATTTAAATGATAAAAACAAAGATAAAATCATGGAATATATTTAATTCTAGGTGAATAACACTTACCCAATCGACTAGCTTGAAAACCCCCCCAAAACCGCTCCCAAATCCGAAGTCCAAAACTCAAAATGTGAAGAAAAATGGCTAACCCTTGTTTAAATGAATATGCCAAGACTTCCGTACCTGCGACCAACCTAGCCGCATTTGCGCAACCGTAGGTGCGCGATTCCAACCGCACATGCGCTCCTTCTCGCTCCTGCGCCCAAGAAACCGCTTCTGCGGGGACCGCACGTGCACTCCAATATTCCGCACCTGCGGAGGTTGCCCAGTCCGCTTCCTCTCGCACCTGCGATCATCGCACCTGCGCCCAAGGTCCGCAGGTGCGATTACACCAGAACTCAGCCTTCCCAAAACCATGGAATTCATCCACGACTCGTCTGAAACATATCCGGGGCCCTCGAGACCCAGTCCAAGCATTCAAACAAGTTCCATACTCTAACATGGACCCGCTCGAGGTCTCAAATCACATCAAAACACAACGAAGCTATGAATCGCACCATGAATCAAGCTTACGAACTTCCAAATCTTCAAACTTCTAAACTAGTGCCGAAACCTATCAATTCAACCCAAAATGACGCTAAATTTTGCAGACAAGTACCAATTGAGATCCCGGAGCTGCTTCAACTCTCAAAATCACATTTCGACCCCGATATCCCAAAACGTCAGCTGTGGTCAATCTTCTCCATTTTCCTAACATCCAATTTTTCAACTTTCGTCGAATTGCCCCAAATTACCCTATGGACCTCCAAATCCAAATCCGGACGCGCGCCTAAGTTCAAAATCACCATACGGAGTTGTTGATAAAAATAAAATCTTTTCTCCAATCCAAATTATCCGGTAAATGAATTCAACCATGCAATCAAATCGATATACCTAATATGAAGTTGTTCAAGACCTTACGCCACCAAACGGATCTTGAATTCATAAAACGACCGGCCGGGTCATTACATTCTCCCCCCTCTAAACAAACGTTCGTCCTCGAACGTGCCAAGATTCGCCTCGAAGTCTTCAAATCTATGGATGCACACTTCCAAAATACACCCGCGGATGACCCTAATTCACTTTAATCTACATACGCTTGACGGCACCATCTCAACTGCAATTTTAGCTTTTCTACCACTACGAATAAGCCTTAGAGCCAAAATTCTCACCTTCCATTCCTTTCCAAAAGACCCGATTCTAAATCCATATCCGGTATCAACCTCAACCAGCTGCATCAACTTATGCCTACACCCAAAAGGTGCAACCACACAATATACACACCACACATAGGCTTATAATAACACTTCTGATCACAACAACTGCCTGAAAGCAACCCAGCACTATCAATTGGCCTCATATCTGAA
The DNA here is from genome assembly GCA_005239495.1 of Nicotiana undulata. Taxonomy (NCBI): domain Eukaryota; kingdom Viridiplantae; phylum Streptophyta; class Magnoliopsida; order Solanales; family Solanaceae; genus Nicotiana; species Nicotiana undulata. The sequence goes on from ML269199.1 coordinate 17,953, forward strand.
AGAACTCTATTTCAAAGATCCATAACACTGATAATGATGCAAGAAACACGACGACCTCATAATTAGGCAGCCGAATCACCAAGCCACCACTAACACCATCGGGCATACACCCGCAAGCTAAACTCAAGAAGCACAAAATGAAAATGACTGAATATGAAAAGAGAAACACGCAAGGAAACTACCAAACAAGCCTGACAGGAACAACTCTCTATCAATATTAACCTACAAAAACAATATAACAAGGAAAGAAGTAAAGCATATGAACAAATCACGAGAATCCCATCCTGATATAACTTCCACCGCGGTACTCAGCCTGGTTCAAACATATCGAATCACAAGAGATCACGAGGGTCTCGCCCCCAACTCTAAATCACATATCGAATATATATCATACCAATTAAAATGTTCCACCAACTCAGCTTTGCCAATAAGATCACAACACTCACTGAATTCTCACCCTAGTAAAGTATCAAATCATAGCTCGTAACTAAAATACTCAGGAAATTATACCATGATGAACAACAAGGACTCACATCTAATCTCACCACTCTCAAGGATGAATAAAAACAAATGATAGACACGAGCTACTACTCATAGAATCTCCCATCAGGGAAAACACATAAACAGAGTGCTAATAATGAAACTCACCCATAAGTAGAGAAACAAATAAAGGAAATCGTCCCGACAATCAGAACCAAAGCAAATATATGAATGGTGCTCCTCTGTAACAAATCAAAACATACATGTATGACAACATCTGGCACAACGGCCTCCAGCCTACTATATGAAACGCGTCAACGGGTCGGGCCTCCCCTTCTTGGGAGCTCCCTACTCTCCTAAATACACCGTTGTTACACACCTGCCCGAAGCCTAGGACATTCTCTCACCATATGGCTGATATCTCCACACTCAAAGCAACCTCTCTGCTGACGTGGCTGTGGAAACTCTGCAGTATGAGTACTCTGAGACCCATGAGCACCTGAAACACTGTGAGAAGCCAAAAGTGCAAATTAAACTGGCTGGCCCACAAAACCTCTACCATGTCGTACCCTGCCTCCAAAATACGAACCAGTAGATCTTTTTGGCCTACGAGGCCTCCTCGCCGCTCTGTCCTCTCTCTCCTGGCCTCGCCTGTCCTCCCTCTCATAGCCCCGCCTGTCACCTCTCTCATAGTCCCACCTGTCATCTCTCTCATAGTGCCGCATGTTATCTCTCTCACGATCCCACATGCCCTCAACTCGGCAAGCAATCCCTACCACCTGCTAAAAAGAAACATCTGACTCTAAATCCTGAGCCATGCTGAATCGAATATCACGCCTGAGCCCCTCAATAAATCTACGGACTCTCTCTCTGACTGTAGCAACCAAAGTAGGTGCATGTCTGGCCAAATCACTGAATCTGACGGTATACTCTAATACTAACATAGTGCCATGTGTAGCTGCTCAACTTCTGTGCGCCATGCATACCGAAGGGACTGAGGTACAAACTATCTCAATAACATCTTTGAAAACTGACCCGATGAAAGTGAAGCTGACTCGGCCGAGCTACCCAACTCATATGCCCGCCACTATTGATAAGTCGCTCCCCTAAGCTGAAATGTGACAAAGCAACCCTGCTCGTCTCCACAATACCCATAGTACGAAGAATGTTGTGACACTCGTCCAGGAAACCCTAGGCATCATCTGTCGCTAATCCACTGAAGGTAGGAGGGTGGTACTTCTTGTACCTCTCAAGTATAAGTTGTTCTTCCTCAGATGCCGCTTCCCTAACCACGGGTGAACTGGGACCACAAGTTCTGCTGCTATGACATCTGGAACCTCACCAACATGATCTCGCTTCTCTGGAGTGTGGGCAACGAGATTCTGGACTCCTCCCCTGTTCTATGAGGTAGCGGGTGCAACCGGAATCAACCTCGCCTGAGCCAATGTACCAAACATGCTTAGGAATTATGCTAAAGTCTCCTAAAGTCCGAGGGTAACAACAGGCGCCTCCCGGTACCTGCCCCAAACTGGGACTACTGGCGACTCCCCAATTGCTGCTCTGGTAGATGCTCTAGTTGCAGCACATGCCCCTCGTCGGCCTCTGCCCCTGGAGACACCTGCTCCGGGGGTAACATCATCAGGATGTCCAGCTCGTGTACTCACCATCTGTGAGAGAATGTAATGACAAATTTTTCAAGCTTCAAGATCAATAAACTCGCATGATAGGAATGAAGGGAGTGAAGTTATCCTAATAGTTTCGTAGCCTCTCAAAGATAAGTACATACATCTCCGTACCGATCCACAAGACTCTACTAAACTCACTTATGACTCGTGGCACCTATGAACCTAGGGCTCTGATACCAACTTGTCACGACCTAAATTTCCCCTCTGTTGGGTATCACGATGGCACCTAGTCTTAAGGACTAGGTAAGCCTAACATTATTGGAATAACAACAATAACAAATAAAATATAATATTTTTTCTGAAGAGAATTCTTTATACAATGAACATGTCCCCAAAAACTCGGTAGTACAAGTCATAAGCTTTACAAAAGTTTACACTACAAATCCTAAATACCACTGTTCAGAAATAAGTACAATAATGTATGAACAAAAATAAGACGGTGACTCTGAAACCCGCGAACGCTGTAGCGGTTTTACCTTAAGTCTCCACAATGGCAACCGCTCTACTAACTATCGATCGACCAGCTATGCAAAACCTGGAATCTGCACAAAATTTTATGGAGAAGAGTAGTATGAGCATATCACAGCGGTGCCTAGTAAGTATCAAGACTAACCTCGGTGAAGTAGTGATGAGGACTAGTCAAGACACCCACTGGTCTATGAGATGAACAAGTATAAATATAGGACAAGGAATTATGACATTTACGTAAGGGATTCACATTATGTCTAACAATACAATAAGTTCACTAAGGAAAAGAATAACACCTAACAACGGAAAAATCGTAAAAATAACACGAAAGAGTAAATGAAACACAACTAAATCTGGAATGTAAATATACAACAAGAACAAGCAATGACTGAACAATTTCGACTACTTTTACATCAAATTCTTAGTCATCTCCACGAGGTACCGAACCTCGGACAAGGTCACCACTCACGGGTCCTAGTATTTGAACCCTAACATCGGCATCTTGTGCCCTCATTTCAAGTAATAATTGTACGGACGACTCACGTGCCAATTGGGGTCATTCCTACATATATGGTAAGTACAAAAAGGGTATCTATACTCTATAACAACAAGGAAATGCTTAATCCGATAAATAGTGCTTAACTGCGTGTATTCTTGTGCAGGTGTCCTAACATGATTCAACAACCAATAAGAATTAGGAAAGAAAAGGGGCAACACATACATTGTTTTCTCACAATTGCGACACAAATAAACTCACACCGTAAGTGTACCGTAACACAAAATCAACAATACAAGAATGCCCCTAGGCCAACACAAGTATCACAAACAATCCCCAAAATAGCCCACCTTGTCTCGCCACGTGTGCAATAGTAAAGTGAATGCCCGCCTTGTCTCGCCACACGCGCACAACAATGTTCCCACCTTGTCTCGCTACATGCGCAACCAGTGGCAGAGGCAGATCTCCATGAAGGGGGTTCAAAAAAACTTTTTTGTAGCTAGTGGGAATTGAACCTATGACCTTAGGAAGGTTTTGAACCCCCTTGACCACTAAACTACACTTTTGAGTTGTGTTAAGGCGGTTCAAAACTTAATATATAGAGGTACAAAAAACATTTTGCCTTATGTATACATTGTAATTTTTTGGCGAAGGGGGTACGGGTGAACCCCCTAAATCAGTCCCTGTGTGAAACCCACATATACATATCCCACCTTGTCACGTCGCATGTGCATTAACAATAGAAAACACGGCACGGTAGAAACCTCGTGCAATTCCCCATATCAACAATCGCACAACAGAAACTTCGTGCATCACAATAACCATAATCGCACGGCAGAAGCCTCGTGCATCACCACAACAAGTATAACAACAACAATGAAAATAATACAAGATACGTAAATACATCAACTCAAGAACCTCCGATCACAAGAAAAAGGCAAGGCTAGTTTTCTAGAATAATCACAATAAAGAGTATTAGGAATAATAAGGACAACTCAACAAGGAAGACAACGGCATGTAACAGTAGTACCCCAAATGCACAGTTCGACAATAAGTAATTAACACGAATCCGGTAATTCCATATAAGGGCAAGTCGACTAAGATATAAGATATCTAAACTACCTTTAAGGTTGAGAAAATTTCAAGGATATTCAACAATTTCACTTAAGGGTAAGCAACAGGAAGGTAAACATAACTTTAATTAAGACTAAGCAATTATAGGGGGTGATGAAAGTTACAAATAGAGATAAGTAGAAATGAAGATATAGCATGACAGTAAAAGGGATAAAATCTTCAGTTTTTCCAATTAGGAGTCAAATGGAAATAAGAGTGAATCAAAAAGTAATAAATTCTAATTTAATCAAGTAACGATGAAACCAAAAATTAGGAACTCAATCATGTCAAGAACATATTCCTACTCAATGAATATAAGGACCTAGGATTCTGTAATGACCCGGTCGATCGTTTTGAGAGTTAGCGCCCCAATTCCCTAATAACTACCTTCCCCACGTTTGTTTCTTCTTTTAGGACTTGCCGAAGTGTTCAGTTGTGGATTTCAGTGAGTTTTGGGACGCATAGTCCGTAACTATGAGTTTAAGCCTTAGAAATCGGACCGTAGTTGGAACTATGTGAAGACAGATCGGGAATGGAAATCCATCAAAACCGTTAGCTCCGTTGAGTGATTTCGGGGTTAAGAGTGCGTCTGAAATGTGTTTTCGGGGTCCGTTGTAGATTTAGGCTTCAATTGGAAAAAGTTAGAATTTCGGTGATTTCAGCCGATAGGTGAAATGTTGATATCGGGCTCGGCATGGGATTCTGAAAGTGGCGGCAGGTATGTAGTGTCATTTATGACTTGTGTGTCAAATTTGAGGTCATTCAGATTAGTTTTGACGTGTTTCGGCATCGTTTGTTGATTTTGGTAAAATGCTAAGTTTCTAGGCTTGAATTCATGTTTAATTCGCGTTTTGGTGTTATGTGATGTGGTTTTAAGTCTCGACTAAGTCCGAGTGGTGTTATATGACTGATTGGTAGGTTTGGTTGAGGTATCGGGGGCCTCGGGTGTGTTCTGGATGCTCAACGGGAAGATTTTAGACTTAAGCAATAAAAAGCTGAAGTTTGTTGGTTCTGGTGTTTCCCACCTGCGGAAAGGAAGTCGTAGGTGCGGACATGCATGTGTGATAGGGGATGCGCAGATGCGATTTTGGCAAAGGCCGGCTGGGCTCGTAGATGCGGCAAGGAAACCGCAGATGCGGCCCCATCCCAATTAATGAATTTTTGCACCTGCGATGCCATTTCCGAGGTGCGGCCCAATAGACCGCAGAAGCGGAAATCGCTGGTCAGAAATATCAGATTCGAGGGTTTAATTTCATAACTTCTAAAACTGATTTGGAGCTCGGGAGTAGGCAATTTTTGGTAGATTTTGAAGAGGAGATCAATAGGTAACGATTCCTAATCCTATTTCACTTGTATTTCATTAATCTATAGTAAGTTCTTTAATCTAATCAAGGAATTGAGTGCAATAATAGAAAAATGAGAGAAAAGTTCCCCAATTAAAAATACGAGAATTTAATGGGATTTTGACGTCGGATTTTGGTGAATCTTGTTCGAGGGGGTTCGTGAGTGAATGGGTGTTCTAAATTGGTAACTTTCACTTGATTCCGAGACGTGGGCCCGGGGGACTTTTTGGGCGATTTTCCTAATTTCGTGTATTAGCTTTGAGTTAATTAGTTAGATTAATTTCTTAAAGTTATATTTATATTATGCAATTGAATTGAATAGATTTGGGCCATTTGGAGTCGGGTACTCATGGCAAGAGCGTGATTTCGAGTTGAGTTGAGCAGTCGAGGTAAGTGGCTTGCCTAACTCTGTGTTGGGGACTTTCCCTTAAGTTGTTTTTGACATAAATTGTTGTGTGGGCACCATGTACGTGAGGTGACAAGTACGTACACGGGCCATTCTTGCAAAATTCCCATTTTTCCTTCAAATATTATAAATAGTTTTCTTCTATTAAGTTGCTTCAATGTGTTAAATTGTTCATCTTAGATTAGGGAAGCATGCCTATATGTTTACATATTAAATTGCCTATTTGACACTTTGTGAGCCATGTTTAGTTAGTTTCCCTGTTTTCCTACCTGTGATTAGATGAATTGTCTAAGTTGATGCCTATATGTTATTCATTCTGCATTGCATATTTAAATTGAGGACTACAGACGTACTCCGGGAGATCCCCCCACCACTGCATATTTAAATTGGGGACTACGGACGCATTCTGGGAGTTCCCCTCTGTTCTGCATATTTAAATTGGGGACTACGAACGTATTCTAGGAGATCCCCCCTGTATTGCATATTTAATTTGGGGACTACGAACGTATTATGGGAGATCCCCCTTGTACTGCATATTATTTGGAACTACAGGACGGTATCCCAGGAGATTCCACATTGTGACACGTTGTGCGGAGCCGAGAGCTATCTTTACCGTTATGCTTTAGATTATTCCTTTTTTTTAACTGCTTACGGTAAAAATTACTTATATTTCATACTGTTTTAAATTTTATTGTTTAGAAATCCAGTACAGCCTTAACCTGACCTCGTTACTACTTGACTTGGGTTAGGCTTGGCACTTACTGGGGTACCAAATATGGTGTACTCATGCCCTTTACTGTACATGTTTTTCGTGTGCATATCCTGGTATGAGTTATCCTTCACGTGGCTAGTCGTTGCAGCTATTACAAGGAGACCATAAGGTATTTCTGCCGCGTCCACAAAATCCTCCGAGTCACCTTCCATTCTAGCCTATATAGAGATTTTCTATGTACTTTCTTTCCAGTTTTGTTTAGAGCTACAATAGTAGAGAAGCTTGTATTGTATTGTGACAATCTGGGTCTTGGGTATATTGTACATGTCAAGCGGCGTTGTTATGCTTATTTAGACTTTTCCTTTCCTGTCTTTATTTTTATCGCATTTAATTAAGTTTTATTCGCAAAATTAGGCTTACCTAGTCGTAGAGACTAGGTGCCATCACGATACCTTTCAGAGGGTAAATCGGGTGGTGACAAGTTGGTATCATAGTGTCTAGGTTCATAGGAGTCACAAGTCACAAGCTAGTTTATTAGAGTCTCGTGGTTCATAATGTCTAGGTTCATAGGAGACGTTCGTGTCTATCTTCGAGAGGCTATGTAACTGTTAAGAACAATCACATTCTTTGGATTTCCTTGTCGTGCAAGTTATTGACATCAAAATTCTAAAACTTTATTCTATTCTTTCTCACAGATGGTGAGGACCCATACCGTACGGACCAACGATCAGGGCAGGGTAGGGGTAGAGGACAAGCACGCGGTGCAGCCCGAGCACCGGCGAGAGCTGCGACAGAGGAGCCCACAGCAGCTCCAGCTGGAGGGATGGCATAGGAGGTCCCTATTGCTGCCCCAGCCCTCCAGGAGACTTTGGCCCAGTTCATGAGCATATTCAACACTCTGACTCAGGCGGGGCTACTTCTGATAGCCCCAGCCACATCTTAGGCATGGGGAGGGGCACAAACTCCCGCAACCCGCACTCCTCAACAGATGGTTCATGTTGGTCAGGCTCCAGAGTACATTACTATACCCCCAGTGTTTCTAGCTCAGCACGAGGCCAGGGCAGCTGCTTCTGAGGCAGAGAAACTCAGACTTGAGAGGTACAATAAGTACCACCCACCTACTTTTAGCGGACTAGCTTCAGATGACACTCTAGGTTTTCTTGAGGAGTGTCATCGTATTCTCTGCACTATGGGCGTTATGGAGATGAGTGGGGTATCTTTTACCGCCTTCCAGTTAAGGGGAGCGACTTATCAGTTGTGGCGTGCCTATGAGCTGAGTAGTCCGGACGAGGCAACTTCACTCACTTGGACTCAGTTCTCAAAGATGTTTTTGCGTGAGTATGTCCCTTAGAGCCTTAGGGATGCTTGGCGTGCAGATTTCGAGCATTTATACCAGGGTACTATGACTGTGTCGGAGTATGCAGTCTGTTTCACCGAGTTAGCTCGTCATGCACCGAATTTGGTTTCCACGATCAGAGAGAGGGTTCGACGCTTCATAGAGGGAATCCACCCTAGTATTCGGACTAGTATGGCCAGAGAGTTAGAGATGGATATCACTTATCAGCAGACAGTGAGTATTTCCAGGAGGGTAGAGGGCATGTTTTCTCGGGACAGAGAGGATAGAGAGGCCAAGAGGTCTCGAGAGACTAGTCATTATTCGGGAGCTCGTGCACCAATAGTACACTATGGTAGGGGTTTTGTGAGTCGCCCTGTTCATTCAGCTCTTCCAGCAGCCAGTGGTAACCCAGCTCCTCCTAGACCTCAGGAGCCTTATTATGCACCGCCAGTATCTAGTATGCCTCCTGCTCGAGGTGATATTATCGGTCGGCCCAGCAGGCCAGTTCAGAGTCAGTCTCAGCCACAACATCCTCTGAGGGGTTGTTTTGAGTGTGGTGACACTCGTCACATGTTCAGAGATTGCCCCAAAGCTATGAGGGGTGCATCATCTCAAACTGGATCCACGTGCTCCACCGGGTCCTCCGGCTATTCTTCGAGCCCCAGCTGCTACTCCACCTTCTCAGACAGCTCGAGGTGGAGGTTAGGGAGGTCGAGGTCACCCTATAGGAAGAGGTCAAGCAAGGTACTATGCCTTTCCATCCCGTTTAGAGGCCGTCATTTCAGATTCAGTCATCACAAGTCTCGTCCCTGTTTGTCATAGGGATGCATCAGTATTATTTGACCCAGGTTCTACATATTCATATGTGTCTTCTTATTTTGCTTCACATTTGGGGATATCTCGGGATTTTTTAAGTTCCTCTATTTATGTTTCTACTCCTGTGGGAGATTCTCTTTTTGTGGACCGCGTATATTGGTCGTGTTTGATTGTTATCGGTGGTTTTGAGACCAGAGCTGATTTTTTATAACTCGGTATGGTAGATTTCGATGTTATCTTGGGCATGGACGGGTTGTCGCTCCATTATGCTATTCTTGATTATCACGCTATGAGACACTGGCTATGCCAGGTTTACCGAGATTAGAGTGGAGAGGTACCTTAGAGTATACTCCCAACAAAGTCATTTTTTTCCTTAAGGCACAACAGATGGTTGAGAAGGGGTATGATGTGTATTTGGCATATGTGAGAGATGTTAGTATTGATACCCCTACAGTTGAGTCAGTTCCAGTAGTGAGGGACTTCTCTGATGTATTTCCAGCTGATCTTCCGGGTATGCCTCCCGATAGAGATATTGATTTCGGCATCGATTTATTGTCGGGCATTCAGCCCATTTCCATTCCTCCAGGTATGGATCCCCCAGAGTTGAAGGAGTTGACGGATCAGTTGCAGGAGTTTCTTGATAAGGGTTTCATCAGGCCCAACATATCACCTTGGGGTGCCTCGGTATTATTTGTGAAGAAAAATGATGGTTATATGCATATGTGCATTGATTATCGGCAGCTGAACAAGGTTACAGTGAAGAACATGTATCCTTTGCCTTGTATTGATGATTTATTTGACCAGTTACAGGGTGCCAGGGTATTTTCCAAGATTGACTTGCGATCTAGCTATCATCAGTTGAAGATTCGGGATTCGGACATCCCGAAGACTGCCTTCAGGACCAGATATGGTCATTATGAGTTCCTCGTCATGTCATTTGGGTTGACCAATGACCCAGCATCCTTTATGCATTTGATGCACAGTGTGTTCCAGCCTAATCTTGATTCATTCATCATTGTATTTATTGACGACATCTTGGTATATTCCCGGTCTCGGGAGGATCTTGAGTAGCACTTGAGGACCGTGCTTCAGACTTTTAAGGGAGAAGAAATTGTATGCAAAATTTTCTAAGTGTGAATTTTGGCTTGATTCAGTGGTATTCTTAGGCCACGTGGTGTCATGTGATGGGATCAAGGTAGAACCGAAGAAGGTGGAGGCGGTGCAGAGTTGGCCTAGACCGTCATCCGCTATTGAGATCCGTAGTTTCCTTGGTTTGGTAGGGTACTATCGCCGCTTTGTAGAGGGATTTTCATCCATTGCAGTAGCGATGACCAGACTGACCCAGAAGGGTGCTCCGTTCAAGTGGACTGAGGAGTGTGAGGAGAGCTTTTAGAAGCTCAATACAGCCCTGACTATAGACCCATTGTTGGTATTGCCTACAGGCTGAGGGTCCTATATAGTCTATTGTGATGCCTCGAGGATTGGCCTTGGAGCGGTATTGATGCAGGAGGATTGGGTGATTGCCTACGCATCCAGACAGTTGAAGGTGCATGAGAAGAACTATCCAGTTCATGATCTCGAGTTTGCAGCTATTGTTCACGCCCTGAAGATCTAGCGTCATTATTTGTATGGTGTTCCCTGTGAGATTTTCACAGATCACCGGAGTTTGCAGCACTTGTTGAGGAAGAAGGACCTTAATTTACGCCAGCGGAGGTGGTTAGAGCTACTCAAGGACTATGACATCACTATATTATACCACCCGGGGAAGGCTAATGTGGTGGCCGATGCCTTGAGTCACCGAGTGGAGAGTTTGGAGAGTTTGGCATATCTTTTGGCAGCTGAGAGGCCCTTAGCCTTGGATGTTCAGTCCTTAGCAAGTCAGTTCGTGATATTGAATCTTTCAGAGCCTTGTCGAGTATTAGCTTGTGCGGTTGCTCGATCTTCTCTTTATGACTGCATCAGAGAGCGCCAGTATGATGACCCCCACCTTCTGGTTCTTCTGGACAGGGTCCAACGGGGTGATGCCAGGTACGTGACTAAAGGTGATGATGGCATGATGAGGATGTAGGGTCGTAACTGTGAACCCAATGTAGATGGACTTTGGGAGTTGATTCTGGAAGAGGCCCACAGCTCGCGGCACTCCATTCATCCGGGTGCCGCGAAGATGTACCAGGACCTGAGACAGCACTATTGGTGGAGAAGGATGAAAAAGGACATACTTGGATTTGTGGCCAAGTGTCTCAACTGTCAACAAGTTAAATATGAGAATCAGAGACCAAGAGGGTTGCTTCACCAAATTGAGCTTCCAGAGTGGAAGTGGGAGCGGATCACCATGGACTTTGCGGTTGGACTTCTTCAGACATTGAGAAAGTTTGATGCTATTTGGGTGATCGTAGATCGGCTGACCAAGTCTTCCCATTTCATTCCAGTTTTAACTACATATTCCTCATAGAGGTTGGCTGAGATTTATATCAGGGAGGTTGTCCACCTTCACGGTATTCAAGTATCAATCATTTCAGAAAGATGTACACAGTTCTGGAGAGTCGTTCAGCAGGAGTTAGGCACCAGGGTAGAGTTGAGTACAACCTTTCACCCTCAGACGGACGGGCAGTCCGAGCGCACGATTCAGATTCTTGAGGATATGCTATGTGCCTGTGTGATGGAGTTTGGAGGTTCATGGGACCAATACTTTCCATTTGCAGAGTTTGCTTATAATAATAGTTACCAATGCAGCATTCAGATGGCACCGCATGAGGCTTTGTATGGTAGACGGTGCCGGTCTCCAGTGGGATGGTTTGAGCCGGGCGAGGCCCGATTGGTGGGTACAAATTTGGTCCAGGATATACCTGGACAAGGTAAAGGTGATTCAGGAGAGACATCGCGCATCTCAGTCCAGGCAGAAGAGTTATGTGAACCGGAAGGTTCGTGATTTGGAATTTATGGTTGGTGATGGGGTTTTGCGTCGGGTATTGCCTATGAAGGGCGTCATGAGGTTAGGGAAGAAGGGTAAGCTGAGTCCGAGATTCATTGGCCCTTTTGAGATATTACGGCGCGTTGGGGAGGTTGTTTATGAGCTTGCCTTGCCTCCCATCCTAGCAGGAGTTCATCCGGTGTCCCACGTCTCCATGCTTCGGAAGTATCACTGTGACCCGGCTCATGTTTTGGATTTCAGTTCAGTCCATTTGGACAAGGACATATCTTATGTTGAGGAGCCAATAGCCATTTTGGATAGGCAGGTCAGAAAGCTCAGGTCGAAGAACATTTCATCAGTAAAGGTACAGTGGAGGGGCCATCCGATCAAGGAGGCGACTTGGGCGACCGAGCATCATATGCGCAGCTAGTACCCTCATCTTTTCACAACTTTAGGTATGTCTTTATACTCGTACGAGGACGAATGGTTTTCTTAAGAGGGGGAGATTGTAACGACCCGGTCGGTCATTTTGAGAGTTAGCACCCAGATTCCCTAATAACTGCCTTCCCCGCATTTGTTTCTGCTTTTGGGACTTGTCAGAGTGGTTAGTTGCAGATTTCGGTGAGTTTTGGGACACATAGTCCCTAACTATGAGTTTAAGCCTTAGAAATCGGACCGTAGTTGGAATTGTATGAAGACGGATCCGGAATGGAAATCCATTGACTCTGTTAGCTCCGTTGAGTGATTTTGGGGTTAGGTGCTCCTCCAGAATGTGTTTTCGGGGTCTGTAGTAGATTTAGGCTTGAATTGGCAAAAGTTAGAATTTCGGCCGATAGGTGAGATTTTGATATCGGGCTGAGAATGGGATTCTGGAAGTAGCGGCAGGTCCGTAGTGTCAGTTATGACCCGTGTGTCAAATTTGAGGCCATTTGGATTAGTTTTGACATGTTTCAGCATCGTTTGTTGATTTTGGAAAAATGCTAAGTTCCTAGGCTTGAATTCATGTTTAATTCACGTTTTTGGTGTTATGTGATATGGTTTGATGGCTCGACTAAGTCCGGGTGGTGTTATATGACTGATTGGTAGGTTTGGTTGAGGTCTCGGGGGCCTCGGGTGTGTTTCGGATTCTCAACGGGAAGATTTTAGACTTAAGCAGAAACAAAGTTGAAGTTTGTTGGTTCTGGTGTTTCGCACCTGTGAAAGGGAAGCCGCAGCTGCGGACATGCAGGTGCGGTAGGGGATGCGCAGATGTGATTTTGGCTAAGGCCGGCTGGGCTCGCAGATGCGGCTAGGAAACTGCAGATGCGGCCCCAGCCCTTAGAGTCTCCCTCTTATTGATTTACTTTATCATGTCTATTTTATATTCCAGAAAAATGTTGTATCATTATTGCACTCTTTAGTAGACGTTTATGCACTTGTGACACCGGGTTTTGGATATCCTAGTGGTTGTTTATGGTTCTATTTGATATTGTCATCTTTTATTTTATATCTTATTAATATTTTAAGTTTTCATGATTTTTTAATGCACTAAATTCTTTACTCTAATTAAAATTAGGATTTCAAAAAGATAATAAAATGAATAATTAAGTTGGTAAATCACTATTGGCTTGCCTAACGACGACGTTGGGTGCCATCACGACTTATAGTAGATTATTGGGTCGTGATAGCTTGGTATCAGAGCTCTAGGTTCATTTGGGTCTCACGAGTGATGAGCAAGTCTAGTGTAGTTTTGCGGATCGGTACAGAGACGTCTGTACTCATCTTCGAGAGGCTACATGGCTGTTAGGAGCACTTTCCTTTTTGATTCCTCATCGTGCGATTTGATTCCGTTGAAGCCTATGCCTTTATTTCCCTCCTACTCATTCTTATATAATGTTGAGCTCTCGTTATCATTTTGGAATCGAGGAGTTGTAGTGGTACTGCAGATGTGGTGCAGGATGTTTCTCCTTGCATATTCAAGCAAGCTATTATCGTCGTCTAGTAGGAGGGTGCTCTGTCATTTTAGCATAGTGTTGGTGTTGCCTACGGTTTTGAGGCTATGCACAGTGTATCATGGTGTTCATGCGTTGTAGTCGCATAACATTGGTGTAAATGGTAGAGTGCTTATGTATGTATCGTGGAAGTGAACGATTCGAAAGGAGGATTACTCGGTTTATGGTTTAGAGGTTCGGCATTTAATTCCAGCAGAGGAAAGGCAATTGAACTATGGATGTTCAGGCCTTGGTGGACATAGTAGCGAGACTTGATATTTTCAAACATGGTGGAATTTTCATTTGTGGTATGGTGTCGTCGTCCTTGTTGGAACACATTAATACTCATTGGTGATATTGTCTCCTTTGATTTGTCTTCGGGGCAGAATGTTGTGGAATGGCACCTAAGTGGCGGTTATCAGAGATGGAGGTGTGTGGCGGCTTCAGGGTTGAATTGGTCTTTCTAATGTTGATGGCTCGAGAGAGATGATTTTTATGAAGGCTCAGAGTTGGTGTCAATTTATCAGTTTGGGTGCTATAGAGATGGATTATGATTTGAAGTCGTATCTTGGCAGCGAATGAGGAGGAAGGACATGGTGGGAGGTGTCTCGCGGTGGTTGAATTTCTAGCAGGCCAAGTATGAACAACAAAACTCGAGTAGTTGCTTAAGGAGACGGTTTAACCAAAGTGGGAGTGGCAGAGCAACATATGGTTTCCTTGATAGGATAGCCACATGCTTTGAGAATGTTTAGAGTGATTTGGGGATCATGGTGGACAAATGACTAAGTCTATGAATTTCATTTGGGATGGTGGCTACTGTACTGAGGAAGTATAAATATGATAGAAAAGAGTTTGCTTGGAATAAAGATGGGTGTGAAAGCTTGATTATCGTTTTGGGATGCAACATGATTTTTGGAATGTTTCGTTGGACCTTTAGTTAATGCTAATGGTGATGAACGGACTCTTACAGCTGATGGACGAGCATGGGCTTAGGAAGGTTTACTGATTTTGTGGTAGTTGTAGTCAGAGCAATGTCACTGGAAGATATCCATATGGAATTACACAAGTGGGCACCATGAAACAATCCGCTCTTGAGGACTCCCAGTCTCCAAATCCATAGGACACACGAATCACCATATCTGATCCCAACTCCACCGCCAGAATGGCTAACACATCTCTCACACACGATCATCCCATGAGGAAATACTTCTAAAATTCATTCTTGTCACATAGAAAAATACGAATATCAGCAGTCGATCAATCAGGAGAGTGCCTTCCGTACCGGTGAAGTATCCATAAATCAAACACACTGACCCTTCTAAAATATATACCCTCTTTAAGCCACACTAAATAGCATCATCACTTACTCATCCGAGACCTTCCATGCTGCCTACAAATTTATGACCTTCCCTCCAAAACTACACTGTGTCCTAGCACATGCAAATATTAATCCCATGCAACACACCGCATCTACCATGCCATCATATGAAAAATACAAGAACTTCATAGTCCACGCCGGGTCACCAGCAACTACCTACTCAATTAGTGGAAGACCTTCCATTTGATTTAATCCCGAAGATAATCACAATACACAACATGTTCCACTCACCGATAGGAAATATACACCCCAAACCATGGTAGATATCATCTAGAACCCTTCGAGACTCATTCGCACATAACCAAGCTATCATAACCGAACCCCTCTAACTCCACCCATCCACGCAGGCCACCATAACCCAAGAGCATTACCACGAAACGCCAGTAGAGACTAGCCACGTCATAAGTACCCAAGTAACCGATTATCCATTATTGTGCTGATCCACCTTACTACCAAGTTGTCCTAGTTCTCCAAGTACTTTCCAAATTGCCTTTCAATTGATACTTCGCCATATTTAGAACTCCGCGATCCTTCACCAAAAATTTAACCACACTAGAAACCCTAGAATAAAACCACAACGCCCTACGGCCCATAAGCCGCTGACGTCCCTCTTAAGCACCCCAAAGCACCACAACCGAGACAACACTCTAAAGAGACCTCAAGTGAACCTAAAATTGTTTCCTTCACCCTCTTGAGACTGAAATGCATAATTCCCAAATGGTGTAAAAATGCCACAAGTCTCGACACCGTCCAATGTAACTCTCAGATTCTAGCCATATACCAATCTCGAAAATTTCAAATCGCTACAATTAAATATTGAATCCATTACAACCATTCTCGAGAGTCATCCACTCTTCTCAAATCTTGATTAAACCAACCAAACAGACCGAACGGCATGTGCCCCATTAGCACATCAAGACCCGAGGGAGTAACCCACAAGCCTAAGCAACCGAGCAATTTCCTACTCCATGCATACTACATCCTTCACAACTAACCACTAAATTATTTCATGATTCTCAAATACCCATCGAGTGTAATACAACCCCTATCTAGAAATTCCCTTACTCGATTCATTCTCAAATTTCGCCACTGCAAGTCATAATTGATTCATCAGAGCCAGCCCATCCTTTCGGAGGGAGGAACAGTTTTACTAAATATGTCTGAGTCGTTTCCATCTTCCTCTGCCCTTGCAAAAATGAATATGTCTCCTACTCTATATAAAACCTTGTCCAAAAAATATGATTATTTATGAAGTCGATATCCTACCCGATGAACAGAAAGTATCTTCCACTGAACAGAAAGCCGTTCCTCAAGTACAACTCAAAGTCTATTCATCCAAATGGGACAAGCCAACTCGAGTTATTGCTTTCATCGACACTGGAGCTGCTTCCTCACTCATAAATCCTGATGTTCTCCATGAAGATCAATGGGTGCCGCATTTTAAGGTTCTTAACACTGGATCAAATGGAATCTTGACTACCATCGTCATCACAAAGCATCCGGTCACAATTGAGTTCTTTCCAGGATTGAAGTACAGAACCAAGCTGATAGGGTCTGATGTACCAGGAAAAGATCTTATTGTTGGATTCGCCATTTACAGACAACTTAGAGATCAACTCCAAATCAAGGCTAATGGGATAGCCTTTAAGAAGCAGTTCAAACCTTATTATGAGATTCCAAGTCTATTCCAAATCACCAACGACAAACAAATCAAAGAGATTGAACAAAATCTCGTTGAGAATTCATGTGCTAAATCCCACAAGGACTTCATGAAAAAAGGGAAAATCCTATTATGGAAAAATGAAGAGTTCGTTATCAAACTCCCTTTCTAGAAGAATGAAAACATCAATCCAACAAAAGCCAACCATTCAGGCATGAATCCAGATCACCTTCATCTTGCAAAGAAAGAATGCAAAGAACTTTTGGAATTTGATCTAATAAGCCATCGGATTCACAATGGGCATGCGAAGCATTTTATTTCAACAAAAGAGCTGAGCAGACAAGAGGAAAACTCAGGTTAGTAATTAACTACCAGCCAATTAACCATTTCCTCTAAGATGATAAATTCCCCATCCCAAATAAACTCACTCTTTTCTCCCACAGCCAAGGCCAAATATTTTTCCAAGTTTGATTTAAAATCTGGATTTTGGTAATTGGGAATTCACCCTGAAGAAAAACCCAAAACTGGATTTTGTATCCCCGATCACCATTTCCAGGCATTGATAAAAACCCAAAACTACACCCTCTTTGTTCCAAAAAGCCATAATAAAAATATTCCAACCCATCCTCCATACCTCTTTGGTTTACGTTGATGACATCCTATTATTTAGTAATACAATGGAGGAACATGTCAACTTTCTTCGTCAGTTCGAGGCATTGATAACACAATATGGGATCATGCTTTCAGCAAAAAATATGGTTCTTTCCTAGAAGGAAATTGATTTTCTAGGAATGCATTTTATCCAAGGTGCATACAGTCCAGGACCTCATATATGCCAAGAACTACTCAAGTTTCCAGATACCAGCCTCACAACAAAGAAGATCCAACAATTCTTGGGTATAGTAAATTATGTGAGAGATTTTATCCCAAATATCTGTCACGACCCAAATCCTAATTTAGGTCGTGATGGCGCCCAACTCCGATGTCAGGCAAGCCAACCTTAATTGCTAGTGATCCTCTTTTTAATTTATCAAACATTTTTCGATACTTGTAAAATTTTAGAACTTAATCACGAATTTAAGAGGTAACTTAAACAACCATAAAGAGAGAAATAACTATTTTACCCACCACCAATAATTACAACCCAAAAGGATATAATATCCACTACGTGGGTGTGCCAGGAACTGGCGTCACGAGTCTACGGGCAGCTAATAGAAATGAGAATCCAAAGGAAAACACAAGTTTGCCCTACTGTCTGATGAGAATATAAACAGACATAACAAAAGGAAGAGAGGAACTCCAAGGTGCTGCTACAGAGGAAACGTCAAGGAAAGTAGCTCACCGAGAAGACCACAACAACAATAGGTGAGGGACGAACTCCGGACGAATACCCAGATGCACCTGCCACAGAACATGTACAATTAAGTACAGAAGCGTAGCATGACTACATAAACAAATATGTATCCAGTGAGTATCACGTCTAATCTCGAAGAAAGTAGAGACGAGAGGTTGACGTGATACTTACTAGGGCCAAAATAATATAATATAACGTACATGAAGACTGAGCAGGAATAGCAGTCGTAATAATCACAGAGACAATAAACACCAAGTATCAATTTATAATTACCTTTTCATGTCAATTTCATATAAGTAAATTGATATAAGTATCACAAACTTCCAGTCAATTTAATAGCACATAGTATGTCGTAAGCATACGGCTGAAGCGTCGCAAAAATAAATGTGCACTACCGAGGGTCGAACGGCTCGAACCATAGATGCATCTATTACCCTGCTCGCGAATCGAACATGCGATGCGGTTGACATAATGATAGGGCTATCCTGCTCACGAATCATACATGCGACGCGGGTGCCCGTATACATACACAGAGTTATCAAGAGTTTAGGGATTCAACAGAGATTATACTTAAAGACAAGAGTTTAAGCAATGTAAATTTTGAATATAACTTCCTAAATATTCTAATACAAATTCAAGGACACTAAGAAACACAAAATACACTTAGGGTCACATATAAGTCACATAAAAGCATGCTTGTGAATCCTAATCTACCCAACATAACATAGTAGTAGCTACAGGGATTAAAGAAATAGGGTGAAAATGATTCTTTCCCGTGTTTTAAAGAACTCACTGCCTACAGGGATTCTGCACCTGCGGCTCAAGTACCGCACCTGCGATCTCGCATCTGCGAAGATAACCTTGCACCTGCGGAAATAGGTATGGGGGTCCGGGCTCACACCTGCTGAGAGGATCCCGCACCTGCGGCTCCGCTCTTGCGGATTACGATCCGCACCAGCGAGAAATGGCAGCCTCACCTTGGGCCTCACCTGCGAGCCAAGGACCGCAGGAGCGGTCTCGCGCCTGCAACTGGGCAACCGCAGGTGAGGTCACACCAGATCAGGTGCACCAGTAGCTGTACATTGCTGGTTTTTGGCCTCTTTTGGTGCCCGAGAGGCCCTGGGCCCACCCGAGCCCCCGTCCAAATATACCAAACAACGCTAAAACTCAAAATCATACCTCAAAACCCCTAAAATCAAACTTAAGAATTTTATGTTCTTCAATTCGTTAACATTGCGCCGAACCGACCTATACTACTCGGAATGACACCAAATTTTGCAGACAAGTCATAAATGACATAACGGAACTATTCCTAGTCTCGGAATTTTGTTCCGGCCTCGATAACCCAAAACACGTTCCAAACCTCAATTTGAACTTAAGGAAACTCTTATTCCTCTATTTGGCGCTGAAACGCTTCCGGGTCATCCAAAACCCATTCCGGACACAGGCACAAGTATGAAATCATCATACGAAGCTACCGGAACCATCGAGACTCGATTCCGAGGTCATTTTCTCAAATCGTTGACCAAAGTCAAACTTGGCCTTAAAGGCCAGCCTTAAGGAACTATGTGTTCCTACACTACTCTAAACTCTTCCGAATCCGAACCACCCGTCCCCACAGGTCGTAAATCATAAGAAGCCACTATGGGAAGTCTCATTTAGGGGAATGGGTTCCTATAACGTGAAACGACCGGTCGGGTTGTTACATTCTCCACCTCTTAAACTAACGTTCGTCCTCGAACGGGTCTAGAATCATACCTGAGGTGCTGAATAAGTGTGGATATCTACTCCGCATGTCCTCCTCAGACTCCCAAGTCGCCTCCTCGACTGGTTGGCCCCTCCACTGGACCTTTACCGCATAAACTCTCTTGGACCTCAACTGGCGATCCTGTCTGTCAATAATAGCAACTGGCTCCTCCTCATAGCTCAACCTCTCATCCAACTGAATGGTGTTGAAATCAACCACGTGAGAGAAGTCAGTGTGTTATCTCCAGAGCATAGATACGTGAAAGACCGGGTGAACTCCTGATAAGCTGCGAGGTAAAGCAAGCTCATAAGCAACCTCCCCAACTCGCCTCCATACCTCGAAGGGACCTATAAACCTCGGGCTCAGCTTTCCCTTCTTCCCAAACCTCATAATACCCTTCATCGGCAAGACTTTCAACAATACCTTGTCTCCCTCCATAAATGATATGTCACGCGCCTTCTGATCCGCGTAACTCTTCTGTCTGGACTGTGCTGTGCGGAGCCTCTCCTGAATCGACTTCACCTTCTCTAAAGCATCCTTCACCAGGTCGGTGCCATATAACTTAGCCTCTCCAGGCTCAAACCACCCGATAGGAGAACGACATCACCGACCATACAAAGCATCAAATGGAGCCATCTCGATGCTGGACTGATAACTATTATTGTAAGCAAACTCGGCCAAAGGCAAGAACTGGTCCCACTGACCTACAAAGTCAATCACGCATGACCTGAGCATGTCCTCCAATATCTGAACTGTCCGCTCCGAGTGAACATCAGTCTGAGGGTGGAATGATGTGCTGCGATCTATCTGGGTGCCCAACTCACTATGCAATTCTCTCCAGAAGTCCGAGGTGAACTGAGGGCCTCGATCTGATATGATGGACACAGGCACACCGTGCAACCGGACTATCTCCCGAATGTGGATCTGGGCCAACTTCTCTGAAGTACAAGTAGTAGATACTGGAATGAAATGCGCTGATTTGGTCAACCTATCGACAATGACCCAAACCGCGTCAACCTTCCGCACAGTCTGAGGCAACCCAACCACGAAGTCCATAGTGATGCGCTACCACTTCCACTCAGGAATGGGCATCCGCTGAAGTAGGACTCCTAGTCTCTAGTGCTCATACCTGACCTGCTGGCAATTAAGACATCTAGCCACATACTTCACTATGTCCTCTAGAATCCTCTCCCTCAGGCCATCAACATTAAGAATACACAAACGACCCTGAAGTATCGGAACACCATCCTCACCCATAAAAACCTCCTTGGCACCACCCTGAATCACTGTCTACCGTAGCTCTGCCAAGCACGGATCATCAAACTGTCGGGCCTTAATCTCACCCAATAACGAAGACTAAGCCACCACATGGTCAAGCACTCGACGGGGCTCTGAAAGGTCCCATCTCACCAGGCGATTAGCCAAGGACAGAATTTCCAAGTCTAGAGGTCTCTCCTCTGCTGCAATATAAGCAAAACTACCCATACTCTACGCCTTCCTGCTCAAGGCATCTGCTACCACATTTGCCTTTCCTGGATGATAAAGAATGGTGATGTCATAATCTTTCAACAACTCAAGCCACCTGCGCTGCCTCAGATTAAGATCCCTCTGCTTGAACAAGTGCTGCAAGCTGCGGTGGTCTGTATAAACCTCACAAGACACCCCATACAATTAGTGCCTCAAAATCTTAAGAGCATGAACAATCACCACCAACTCCTGGTCGTGCACAGGGTAATTCTTCTCATGAACCTTCAGCTAGCGCGAAGCATAAGAAATAACTCCCCCTTCCTCCATCAACACATATCCCAAACCAACGCGTGAAACGTCATAATATATTGTATACATCCCAGAACCGGAAGGCAATACTAAAACTGGTGTTGAGGTCAATGTTTTCTTGAGCTTTTGAAAGCTCTCCTCACCCTCATCGGACCATCGGAACGGGGCATTCGTCTGAGTCAATCTAGTCAGTGGGGCTGCAATGGATGAAAAACCCTCCACAAATCGCCGATAGTAGCCTGCTAGACCCAAGAAACTCCTGATCTCTGTAGCTGAAGTAGGACGTGGCCAACTCTGAACTGCCTCAATCTTCTTAGGATCAACCTTAATACCCTCTCCGGATACCACATGTCCCAAGAATTCCACGGTATCCAACCAAAATTCATACTTGGAGAACTTAGCATATAGCTTCTGTTCTCGCAAGGTCTAGAGCACCACTCTCAAATGCTGCTCGTGCTCGCCCAGTCTACGTGAGTAAATCAGAATGTCATCAATAAAGACAATGAAGAAAGAATCAATATACGGCTTGAACACCCTGTTCATCAAGTCCATAAATGATGTAGGGGCATTAGTCAAACCAAAGGACCTCACCAGGAACTCATAATGGCCATATCTCGTACGAAAAGCAGTCTTCGGAACATCTGAGTCCCGAATCTTCAGCTGGTGGTACCTCGATCTCAAGTCGATCTTAGAAAACACCCGAGCACCCTACAACTGGTCAAACAAATAATCGATGCGCGGCAATGGGTACTTGTTCTTAATGGTGACCTTGTTCAATTGGCGGTACTCAATACACATCCGCATCGACCCATCTTTTTTCTTCACAAATAGCACTGGAGCACCCCCACGACGATACACTAGGCCTGATAAACCCCAAAGCCAACAACTTTTCAAGTTGCTCCTACAATTCCTTCAATTCTTTCAGAGCCATACGGTACAGGGGAATAGAAATAGGTTTGGTGCCTGGGGATAAATCAATACAGAAATCAATATCACGATCTAGAGGCATGCTTGGGAGGTCTGAAGGGAATACATCAGCAAACTCTCGAACTACTGGCACTGAATCAATCGTCGGAGACTCGGCAGTGGTGTCCTGCACATAAGCAAGATAGGCCAGACAACCCTTCTCGACCATATGTCAAGCCTTTAAGAAGGAAATAACCCGACTGGTTGCGCTAACCAAGGAACCCCTCCACTCCATCCTAGGCATCTCAGGCATGGCTAGAGTAATTGTCTTGGCATGGAAATCTAGGACGGCATGATATGGAGATAGCCAGTCCATGCCTAGAATGATCTCGAAATAAACTGGGGTGCTAATGGAAAAGATTTGGTATGCCCTCTTCCCCTACCTCGGGTCGGTTCCCTCCCCCGGCCTCTGCCACGGCCTCGGATAACGGGGGTAGCGGCCCCTCCCAGGTCTGGAACATCGGCTGCGCGTGTCCTGACCATCTGTGAGAGAGTAAAAGAGTGAGATTCATTATACCATCAATTGCACGATAGAATATGATCAAAGAGAGATTTCCTAACACCCTATATCCTCCCGAAGATAAATACAGACGTCTCTGTATCGATCCACAAGACTCTATTAGGTTTTCCCGTGACTTGTGAGACCTATGTGAACCTAGAGCTATGATACCATGTTGTCATGACCCAAACCCTAATTTAGGTCGCGATGGAGCCCAACTCCAATGTCAGGCAAGCCAACCTTAATTTCTGGTGATCCTTTTTTTAATTTATCAAACACTTTCCGATACTTGTGAAATTTTAGAACTTAATCACGAATTTAAGAGGTAACTTAAAAAACCATAAAGAGAGAAATAACTATTTTATCCACCACCAATAATTACAACCCAAAAGGATATAATATCCACTACGTGGGTGTGCCAGGAACTGGCGTCATGAGTGTCACGCCCCAAAATCGAGGGACCGGTGCCTAACCAGATGAGCCCAGTCAAGCGGACCTGGAATGCCTTTCCTACCCAACGTATTACCCCGTGATCATAACATATGTTATTCCATATGAGTTAGCCAAATTAGATTCAAAATACAATTTACAACATAATTCCATTTTCCTCCTTTAACTTTAAACAATAGATAATCCAAAACATACAAGTTACATACAACATTTCTGATGGGATCCACAATTTACGAGTGAGTACAACTACCGCCCAAAACATACATAAGTACAACCCACGCAGTGTCTACGGAGCCGCTAAGAGTACTAGGAGTTTTACATAAACTTGCCGGCAACAAGGCCCCGGCTATACCTATTTACAACATAAGCAAAAGAAAATGATATAGTACACACACGGCCCCGAGCGGAAATGGGGCTCACCAGAACTGCTGAAAAGATGAGGAGGAGGCACCACTAACGGCGGGCTGAGATACCTGATATGGAACCACTTACATCCATATAAAAGATGTAACACCCTCGGCAAAAGGGACGTTAGTACCGTTGAATAGTACTAGTATGTATAAACAAACTTCACTCTAAGTAAAATCAAGTAATGCACAGATAGAAGGCAGTCAATGAAATCAATAAGTATTGCACAGAGATACATAGACAAACACAATTGATGGTTTCACAGATTCTTATTTCAACACAATCACATTCCACCCTTATTCCTTCTCAACAATCCACCCTTATTACTTCCTGTTGCGGCGTGCAACCCGATCCCACCAGACAACCACATTTCAGCCTATTTACATTTTGTTGCGGCGCGCAACCCGATCCCACCGTACAATCATATTCCACCCTTATTACTTCTCACATATCACCCTTATTCCTCCTGTTGCGGAGCGCAACCCGATCCCACCGTACAATCACATTTCATAGCAACAATAACAGCCCACAATTAAATCACAAGGATTCATATCATCAAGAGTACAATTTCATAATCACCAAACAATCATGTGTTCCCAATAATCTTTATCAACCATTAATTTAATCACAAAGATTTTCATCAACAAGAATGTAAATTCATTATATCCAACAATCTGTATGAGATCAAGCCACAATAAACCTTGTCAAACAATGAGTCATGTACAATATTGCCATGGTCATTTAGTTCAATTAAATCAACTCATAACTCTTTTTTCATCACTTGTTACACAACCCTTAGCACTTAGAATCATTCACACATTTGGGTTCGTTACCATTCTTTCATACCAACATATTCAAGCATTTAACGACCTTGCACATGATAGAGTAATAACACGAAATCACCTTTCACAATTTCACTTAACATGGTAATCGACTAAGAAAATCAGAAAATGAAATCTTACACCTCAACATAGCCAGACATTCAATTCACATATACTCAGCAAGAAACCCATACCAAATGCTTGAACACCACAAGGTGACTCTACGAAGATTAAAGTTAGCCATACATACCTCGAGTCGAAAGTCCCCCTTATTATCTATCACAATTCACCGAACCGTCTAGCACCGTCAATCTAGTTCACAATGCGACACATTCAGCTTAGAATTAGGAACCTTGAATTCATTTGAGCATTTTATCAAACACCATGTGGTCCCTTAGCTTAACTAAAACCCTTTTTAGTGAAAGATTACTCTAACTAGCTTCCTTTTACTAGGTCATGGAAGATTATTCACATGCATGCAAGTCTTATCTTTTATTTTCAAGAACCAACCTATGTGTGTTTTATTCTTAACCAAAATCTGAGAAATTGGGGAAAATGGGATGAAGACTTACCTCTTGTGATGAAGAAGGTGAAGATTACTTGATAATTTCCGGGCCTGAGTAGAGATGATGGACCAATTTGATGAAGAAAAAGACTTTCCCTGACTAAACCCACTCTCCCTTCTCTCTATTTTTGTTCAGATAAATGTTAAACATGAAGGGGAGCGGTGTTTTATTAAACTGGGGGTCGGGTGCAAAATTAGAAATTAACAAGCCCTGAAGCAGGAATTGCGGTCAGGAATGCGATCGCATTCCTGCTATGCGCTCCGCATTCCTGTCGCATATTTGGCCCTAAAATGGGCCAAAAATAAGACAGGACTGCCCAGGTATGCGACCATTATGCGGTCTGCATACCTTTATGCGATCGCATAGTGCGTCGCATAACCTCCTCCGCAAAAATGGAGGTGCAAGAATGCGACAGCTATGCGGTCCGCATTTCCAAGATGCGATCGCATCTTGGGCTGCATAGTTGTCCTCAAATTGGACAGAAGTCTGTCCATGTATGCAACCACTTTGCGGTCTGCATACCTGTTGTGCGATCGCATAGTGCGTCGCATAACAACACAATTCTGTAAAATTTTATCTTTTAAGTTTCGGAGTACTTTTTACTCAAAAAGGTCCGTTTTTAAGAATTTCTACAGTTATAACAACACAGGGACCTATTTGGGCATTATTTTAGACATGAAATTTTACAGGTCTTTACCACGAGTCTACGGGAAGCTAATAGAAATGAGAATCCAAAGGAAAATACAAGTTTTCCCTACTGTCTGATGAGAATATAAAAATACATAACAAAAGGAAGAGAGGAACTCCAAGGTGTTGCTACAGAGGAAACGTCAATGAAAGCAGCTCACCGGGAATACCACAACAACAATAAGTCAGGGACGAACTTCAGACGAATACCCAGATATACCTGCCTCAGAACCTGTACAATTAAGTACAGAAGCGTAGAATTAGTACATAAACAAATATGTACCCAGTGAGTATCCCGTCTAATCTCGAAGAAGTAGTGACGAGAGGTTGACGTGATACTTACTAGGGCTAAAATAATATAATATAACTTACATGAAGACTAAGCAAGAATAGCAGTCGTAATAATCACAGAGACAATAAACACCAAGTATCAATTTATAATTACCTTTTCATGTCAATTTCATATAAGTCAATTGATACAAGTATCAAAAAACTTCATGTCAATTTAATAGCACATAGTATGTCGAAAGCGTACGGATCAAGCGTCGCGAAAATAAATGTGCACTGTCGAGGTTCGAACGGCTCGAACCATAGATGCATCTATTACACCGCTCGCGAATCGAACATGAGACGCAGTTGACATAATGATAGGGCTATCCCGCTCACGAATCATACATGCGACGCGGGTGCCCATAGTTAGGGGGGGGGAATCCTCTAAATATCATAAAGCCCTAGGTTTTTACTCTAACCCTTGATTTACACTAATTAGGAGGTTAATTTATTTATGAATTAATGTGTTAAACTAACATTAGGGTGGAAATTACTTACCTATTAGTAGTTAAGTCGTTTGGCTCTTTTCCAAGCTCTCAAGGTTGTCAATGGAGGAAGAAATGGGGTGAAAATGATTCTTTCCCGTGTTTTAAAGAACTCACTGCCTACAGGGATTTTGCACCTGCGGAGAGGAACCCGACCTCTCCAGCGGATTATGATCCGCACCTGCGAAAAATGGCAGCCTCACCTGGGGCCGCACCTACGAGGAAAGGACCGCAGGAGAGATATCGCACCTGCGACTGGGCAACCGCAGGTGCGTTCACTCCAGATCAGGTACACCCGCATCTGTACATTGCTGGTTTTTGGCCTAATTTGGTGCCCGAACGGCCCCTGGGCCCACCCAATCCCCCGTCCAAAACTACCAACAAGTCCCAAATCATGATACGGACTCGCTCGAGCCTTCGGAACACTCAAAACAACACTAAAACTCAAAATCATACCTCAAAACCCCTAAAATCAAACTTAAGAACTTTAAGTTCTTGAATTCGTTAACATTGCGCCGAACCGACCTATACTACTCGGAATGACACCAAATTTTGCAGGCAAGTCATAAATGACATAACGGAACTATTCCTGATCTTGGAATTCCGTTCAGACCTCGATAACCCAAAACACGTTCCAAACCTCAATTTGAACTTAAGGAAACTCGTATTCCGCTATTTGGCGCTGAAACGCTCCCGGATCACACAAAACCCATTCTGAACACACGCACAAGTCTGAAATCATCATACGAAGCTACCGGAACCGTTGAGACTCGATTTCGAGGTCATTTTCTCAAAACGTTGACCAAAGTCAAACTTGGCCTTATAGGCCAGCCTTAAGGAACTAAGTGTTCCTACACTACTCTAAACTCTTTTGAATCCCGAACCACCCGTCCCCACAGGTCATAAATCATAAGAAGCCACTACGGGAAGTCTCATTTAGGGGAACGGGGTCCTATAACGCGAAACGACCGGTCGGGTCGTTACAATATCTCTACATACATTTCTCCACTCATAGATATGCTCAAGAAAAATGCTCCATCATGGGGAAAGAAACAAGATGAAGCAGTCAGGGAAATTTCTAAAAATGTCAAGTCCCTCTACATCCCTTCCGACGGTATGAAGATACTCCAAACTGATGCCAATAATGAATATTGGAGTGCTATTCTATTTGAAGAAAAAGATGCCCAGAGGAAAATATGTGGATATGCCAGCGGGAAGCTCAAAGAGGCGGAGCAACATTACAACTCTACATTCAAGGAAATACTTGCAGTAAATAATGGAATCAAGAAATTCAATTTTTTCCTGATTCACACAGAATTTCTGATAGAGATGGATATGAAGGCTTTCCCAAAGATGATCCAGATAAATGCAAAAATTATTCCCAATCCGCAAATTCTCAGGTGCGCTCAATGGTTCTCTCCATACAAGTTTCAAGTCAGGCACCTGAAAGGAAAGGATAATATTCTCAAAAATTTTCTCTCCCGACCGGAAGAATTTTCAAGGAGATTTTCCCCAGCGAAACTGAAGTCAAAGCAAAAGCTAATTAGCCACATCTTCATATTTTCAAATGTACCAAGAACAATTTCATTGAAGCCAACAGATCATCCACCGGAGTTGTTCAACCTCATGGATCCCTTTGATCCGTCAATTATTATAGAAAGAAGAACTTATTATGAGCTCCAAGTTTTCCGGCAACATGGAGGATCTATTCTCAATCCATATGGAGTCAATCCGGAATATTCGTTCTACCATATATTCATAGCTCAAGCCAAGGATTTTCCACAAGAATTATTATAGTTTTTTTGGTACATATGTCATCAGTACTACATTTTCATGGAATTCAAGTGCAATGTCTTCAAAGACTTTGACAATATTGAACCAGCCCTCAAAGTGTCTCTATTATGGTTCAAGCCTAGAAGATATTGGATAAAATGTTTCAACGATTCCTACAATGCAAAGGTATTCATGTTTCATAGGCCAGTGAAGATTATTAATGGAAAAGTCCAGGCACAAGAAGAGGCGTCATTCTGGTGGAAATTTCCCGTGTCTATTTTATCCATGGAAGTTGGAATTATACCAGCACTCATCCTCACTAGGAAAAAGTCTGAGAAGTAGCAAAGGAATATCAAACTCGGTATGAAATCATTCGGGAAAAAATAACTCAAGAAATCTCCAGGTTAAGGTTGCGGATCACATCCCACAATCCAAAGGAGAAGGAACATGCCGAAGGAGAACTTTCAAGTTCTAGGCGTTACTACACAAGATATCTGAAAAGATGCCTAAAAGACAAGCTGAGAAGATCAATGGAAGACAATTATATAAATCCCTGTTAATCCCACCATAATCCTACATTACCTACCAAAAAAACCCTAAAAATCATCTACCCATGCCAAGACAAAATTCCACATCATTCCAAACCATCCAGGAGCAGACTCCCCCCACTTGGCTCAAGCCATAGATAAAACACACAATAACTCACAATGATCATACTCTATTACTGCCACCATACCGCAGTGAGATTCAAATAAATTCTTCATAAGCTCAGATAACACCCCCACCCCTCCTTCCCCACCCCTATCTAATACCTCAAATCATCTGCAAATCTCGTATTCATCCTTGTAACAGTCAAGACAACTCTAATAAGCGACCCAAACTCAAATTGTAACACAGATAATCCACTGGTAAAAGAGAACTCGCTACCAAACAACATAGGGGTCACACAACCTCAGGACACCCCGCAAGAGATAACTCACCTGCTTAGTCTCCAAATGACATCTTTCTATTCCCTTCCATAGGAATAACTGTCACACCTCCTTTTTCCCCGATAGGGGTGGGATAAGGGAGTTTTTTCAATTTAAGTGACATAAATCGAATTTGGGAGTATTATTTTATTTCAGAGTCGCCACCCGGATTTTTTACGATGTTCCGGGACACCATTTATTTTAATATCCCAAAACGAGGAATTTTTTTTACTCTATTTAAGAAGTCTGCGAATCAAAAATTCGAGTAAGGAATTCTGTTAACCCGGGAGAAGGTGTTAGGCACTCCCGGATTTCGTGGTTCTAGCACAGTCGCTTAACTATCAATAATTGGCCTAAGTATATAATTATTTACATATTTTGAATCTATTGTGCATTTTTAAACCTTTTGAACCGCTTTTAATATTTATGAATTATTCTGAAACAAGTCACGATGGCGTGCACTTGTCATTTTTTGCCACGTTGCAAACCGTACCACATGAAATGTACCTGCGATTTTCCAACATGTTTATTTTAATTATTGTTTGAAGTTGTGGTCGG
Source organism: Nicotiana undulata (assembly GCA_005239495.1). Taxonomy (NCBI): domain Eukaryota; kingdom Viridiplantae; phylum Streptophyta; class Magnoliopsida; order Solanales; family Solanaceae; genus Nicotiana; species Nicotiana undulata. The sequence goes on from ML269199.1 coordinate 48,115, forward strand.
GTCACATAAAATGCAAACCCGAATGGAGATTACGTAATCATGACTATGGTCACGATGATTTAATTACATATCTAAAGCAAAATATTATTTTTCATAAATTCTTTATCTTTTCCTAAATTATTTGTAATATTAGTCTAAGAGTGAAAGAGATATTTTTTGGACTACAAAGTATGTGTTTGTTCAAGGTCTACTAAGACTAAGTCTATTAGCCTAATGAATCAGGAATTGGGCCGTATTGAAATCTGGCCAGTTTCATGAAATTTGTTAGTCTAAGAATTTGAATTTGGGCCAAGTTATAATTTGGCCCAGTTTTGTGCTTGAGTATTGGCTCAGCGCTATTATTTTCATAACTTGATTATTTTCCTAGAGTTCAAGAACGCATGTGAAAGACTCAAGAATTATGGAGTTTTCTTTGTAAAAGTACATATAAAACAATCTAAAAATTAATTAGAGATATGTATACACATTATTCAAATTTAGAACTACACAATCAACTCACTCATGTTTCAGAAGGGGCTCGAGTCAAGTGGTGGTCATGGATCACCACAAAACTGTTATGGTGTCAACTTCACTCATATAAAACTAATTAAACTAACTTGAGATAATTTTACTATGCACTAAAAGTTTTTTGAAAGAGATACTTCTGTATACTTTTGAATATTCAAGAGGGATTTCTTTTTAGCATGTGCACCTGAAAGATTTAGTTTATCAAGCCTGAACATTTCTTTTTTGTTAACAATAGTCACAAAAATAAATATAATTGATGGGCGTTGTAGAGTCCAGTGCACTCTAAATCAATACACATCTTAAACGTGAATAAAATCAGAATGATTTCTATCAATTTAAGTACGATAATTAAGGGCTTAACACCCCAGGCCCAATGGCCTAGAGTTCAGCCGTATTCAGGCTTATTGAGCCCTCTCCCATATTCCATTTTAAAAGCAACGAAATTCTTAAACATTTAAAATGATAACAGTCCAGTTCATATTACAATAATTCCTAACATAAAAGGAAAAGGGGTATAGTGATTCAAATGAAATAAATATACCCTTTACATTATTATTTAACGACAAAAATATAAATTTTCCTTGAAATACATATAAATAACAGGTGTCTTAAATGAAATAAAAACTCTAAACTAACTGCAGTTTCAATTTGAACCAGGATCGCTCATGGCTTAGGTAACAGAAATAAAACCTGCATTTTCTACTAATTTTTGACAACGAACATAAAAAATTATGCATTGTACTAGGGTGAATCTGACCAATTGGTGGTCAGATTCACCTCCTTTAATGTTGCATCGAACCTATATCTATAAGAATTCTAAATAGATTCAAACAAGCAATAAATTTATACTAAAGGAAACAACCAAACAGCCATACATAACAGGTTTCAACACAAACATAAACATTTGATCAAAAGAGGTTCGATTTAATACCAAGAGTTGTTACATACCTTTTAAAGAGAAAAACCAGCAGAGAATATGACCAAATAAAGGTCTGAAAACCAAAAAAGTTGTGAGCTTAACACAACAAGAAAAAGACCAGCAGCAGCAAGCCAAAAAAGAAGCCACGAAAATCAGCACAATAAACCCAGTTTTTTGACTCAGGAAATTACAGCCCATTTGAACATTTTCCCCAGAAAATCAGCAGCTAAAACCAATTTTTTCAGAGAACCAAAACTAAATGAAAACAAGTTTTCATGAGGTTTTTGCATCCGTTTTTGGTATTTGTTAGTGTTCTTCTATTTTCAGAGTTGTCACGACCCAAATTCCCAACCTTAGTGATCGTGATGGCGCCTAACACCACACTTGCTAGGCAAGCCAATGTTAGAAGTCGATTAACTATTTTTTCTTAATTAATTACTTCAGCATAAATAATTTAATTTAAATGAACTTAATCAAATTAATTCCCAACAACCACAAAATAAAATAATAAAACTGACCAACTAAATGAAACGAACCACGAACTAATTATAATAACAACTCTAGGACTATCCCAGGGTCTGGTGTCACAATCCACAAACAACTAAAGAATACTACAAATAATGGATGAAAGAAATAGTGTAACTGTTCTGAATGATATAAAATAGTGCATGTAGATATAGGAGAAGACCCTCGGATATCTGCGAACGCCGGCAGATGTACCTCGTGTCTCCAAATAAAATCGGGTGGTCGTCCTAGAATCCTCTACTGTTGAATGGTACCTGAATCTGTGCAAAAAGAGCACAGAGTGCAGTATCAGTACAACCAACCCCATGTACTGAGTAAGCGTCGAGCCTAACCTCGGCGAAGTAGTGACGAGGCTAAGTCGGGCTTCAACAATATGATTGATAATAACAATAAATAATAAGCAAGAAAGAAATCAAAACAAATAGATAAAGAAGTGTTGCAACCAAATAAAATAAAATAACTCAGCTATAACCAATTCTCAAATGTCTCTTCGGAGTTCCAAACTTTAACTTGAAATAAAAATAGTACTAAAATATTTAAAGAGTAGTAAAATAAATATTTTAGCTTTTTCAAAACTTTGATTCTCTTTTTCTTGAAAGATCAGTAAAATATAAATGTAAATATCCTCCTTTATCACTCCTTGTTGCGGCGTGCAACCCGCTCCCACCTGTCCTCCCTTATTGCTCCTCCCTAAAATATCTCCCTTATTACTCCTGTTGCGGCGTGCAAACCGATCCCACCTGTCTTCCCTTATCACTCCTTGTTGCGGCGTGCAACCCGCTCCCACAAAACATATCATATCAGTTCATTCAAAATTTCACAAATCAGGCCAAGTCTTTCACAATACTTTTGTTTCAACAATTATAAATAATAAACTGCATTTTTCTCATGACTTCATCAATAACTTCTCAACCATGAAACCAACAAGAATTTCAAAATATATATACATTTATTCCATAAAAACAATACCAAATCACTCAGCCATATTCATATCATGAGGGAACCAGCTCAAACAACCAATACTCTTTCCAAACAGTCACAACAATAACTAAAAATAATTTAACAAGGCCAAATAGTCATAGAAACAATAATGAACATGTAAGAGTTAAGACAATAATCAAATAGGTGGGGAACGGGATAGGGGATCATGTTTTAGCAAACACTTTGGGTGGTGCATAGATACTCGTCACCACACCTATACACCACGCCCATGCAATTCATATAGCAAACAATTGGGGAGTCCTATTCCCTCAAGCCAAAGTTAGACCAAACACTTACCTCAATTTCGTAGGCCACTCACTGCTCAATTATAGCTTTTCGTTTTGAATTCACCGCTAACTTGCTCGAATCTAATCAAAATTAACTTAATATCATTAACTAATGCTAAAGGAACTAACTTTATTGAAAAATATAATTTTTCCTAAGTTTTCTCAAAAAAGGTGAAAACCCGACCCGGGGCCCGCTTGGTCTAAACTCGGGGTTCGGACCAAATTACGTTTACCCATTCACCCACGAACCAAAATATGCTATTAATTTTGAAATCCGACCTTAATTTGATATAAAAATTTAATTTTTACAAAACTCCCAAATTCTACCCAAATTCTAGTTTTTTACCATAAAAATTCTTTATTTTTGCTTTAAAAGTGATGCAAAATAGTAAGGAATTGAAAGAAAAAGGTTTGGAATTGATTACCTATGAATTAGGGATGAAGATTGCAGAAGAAAAATCATTTTTAGGGCTGGAACTTCGAAAATTTGTAGAAGAAAGTGTTATGCCCGTTCTTTAACAGGTATTCATATTAGCTGGGCAGGGCAACTGTGCGATCGCAGATAAAGAGGTGCAATTACACAGGGTAAGGGGATTTTAAGCAGTGCGTTCGCATGGGGAGGGGTGCAATCGCATAGGGTATTGACCTCCCCTCCCCCCATGCCTGATTTACTTAGTGCGTTTGCACTGTATGCTATGCGATCGCACAGCTTAGCCCAGGTTGTGCTCCGCGATCGCAAGCACTGAGCTGCGTTCGCACAGGGTACCAAACAGGACCTCTAATTTTTACTATGTGCGATCGCGGACTTTCCCATGCGATCGCACAAGTCAAAATACCTGGAAACCAGAACTGGAAAAACCAGCATTTATTTCAAGTGCAAAAACATCTCGTGGCCTATCCGAAACTCACCCGAGCCCTCGGGGCTCCAAAAATCATGCACGCAAGTCTAAAAATATCAAACGGGCTTGCTTGTGCGATAAAATCATGAAAATAACATGTAAATCTATGAATTAAACCTCAAAACTCATCATTTTCATCAATAACTCTTAAAGTTCATAATTTCTCAACCGGATGTCCGAATCACGTCAAACGAACTCCGTTTTTCACCAAATTTCAGAGTTAGCCTTTTATTATCATAACGAATCTTTACCGGGCTCCGGAACCAAAATACGGACCCGATACCAATGATTTTAAATATTATTTCTTTTCTTTAATTCCTACACATTTCAGCAAAACAATTTCTTTCAAAAATTGATTTCTAAGGCTTGGAACCTCGGAATTCATTTTCGGGCATACGCCCGAATCCCATATTTTACTGTGGACCTCCCGGGATCGTCGAAACACGGATCTGGGTCCGTTTATTCAAAATGTTGACCAAAGTCAACTTTTATCAAATTTAAATTCTAAAAATCACTATTTCACATAAAAGCTTTTCGGTTTCACGCCCGGACTGCGCACGCAAATTGAGGTATTTAATTTTAGTTTTTTTATGGCTATTAAGCATGGAACGGAGTCTAATTTTATAAAATGACCCCTTGGGTCATCACAAGAGTAGTGACGTATTTACAGAACAGTGTATGTGTGTGTAAATTTCAGGCTGAATTTCTATAAATTGTGTGTTTTTTAGAGTAGTCTTTCTATCAGTTTTCAGAGAGTTTTTTTTCCTTATATTGTGTATTTTTTTCAGAATGTAGTATAGCCTATATATAGGCTACCTAGGGAGGGCATATGTTAGGAATATTTCTTATCCTTTAAAAGCTGAAAATAGTACAAATAAAGTTGTCCTTATCCTATTTTCAGCATCATTGTAACAACTAGGATAGCTGTACTATTTCTAGAAGGTTCTTCTATTTACATCCCTTTTTACCCTTGAAAATTTAGTATTTTTACCTAATAAATCTGACTTATTTTGTTTTGATGTTTATCCTTATTCTAGAAGCTTCTTGAGCTGTTACAGCCAAGATTCTTCACTTAAAGTTCCTAAACTACCCTGAAATACTCCCTAAAATTACCCCCTATAGTTCATGGTTAGGTTACTTATTAATTTTGACTAATTTTAACCTAATTAAGTGATTAACACTAATGAAGAAGTTGGAAACCTAAACTTCTTCAAAAGTGAAATAGAATAGACCTAACAAGGTAATCATTTGAACCTAAATGAGTTTATTTCAGGACTTAGACTAACTAATTCAAATAATTTTACTATGTGCAATTAGTTAAGTAATTAGACTTAGTTAGTTATCTTAAATTAGGAGTCAGTTATCTATTTTAAGAACATGAGCCTAAGTTAGCCAATTATGTAAAAATCAGAATTCACTTTTAAGGATTATTAACAAATCAAAATTATATCTATACAAATAACTCCTAATCATGTGTGATTACTATTCAGTTACCACACATAAGTGATTAATAGGCAACCTAACCTAAGAGTCAAAGTCAATGAATTACAAAGACCAAATTTAAACTATAACTAAATTGAGAATCAGTAATTTAGTTAAAGGCATTTGAATTCATGACTAATAGCTCAGGACTTAGGCAATAATATCAAGGTTAACCTAGATTACTATTTAAGTAGACCTAAAATATGCAGGATTAAAGCTTAGGTAGAAATTAATTGGTTAATACACCTAATGACCACTAAATTATATTATAAGAAGAAACAATCAAGAAATTGAAAAATCTAAAACTAAAATCAACAACTAAACCTATAATTGATTCAAAACAGTCTTTAATAATAAAGAAAATGAAAACCAGAAGAAACATAAACTAATCAGTCTGAGAATCATAAGCTAAGCTTAATTAACATTCCGACCTAAATTATTATTTCAAAATGGCTAAGATTTAGGCGTTTACAAGAGAGCAATCATGGATAATGAAGCTGGGAAGAAACAGAGATGAGAAAAACCTAAATTGAACTCAAATTTACTAATGCAAATCAAACACTGATTTTAGTACATAATTTCAGCATGGGTTAATTCATCAACTCCAAATTAAACTATAACGACCCGGCCAGTCGTTTCGTAGAATTAGCCCCGAATTCATGTTTATGTCTTGTCATGCTTTTTTTAGTTTTCTTATGATGTGTTGGGGTCGGTTGGTTCGAGTTCGGAGTGGTCGTGGTGAAAATTGAGAGACTTAGTCTCTTAAATTAGCCTTATAGTTGGAAAAGTCAACTGGGATTTGACTTCTTGGTAAATGACCTCGGAATGTGGATTTTATGACTCGGATAGCTCCGTAGGTGATTTAGGAATTAGGAGTGTGTTCAGAATGTAGTTTTGATGTCCAGGGTAGAATTAGGTTTGAATTGACGAAAGTTGGTTTTTGGCGATTTCCGGTCGGTAGTGGAAAATAGGCTATCGGGATCGGAATGGAATTTTGGAAGTTGGAATAGGTTCGTAATATCATTTTGGATATATGTGCAAATTTTCAGGTCAATCGAATGTGTTTTGGATGGTTTCGGCATCCTTGGTGAAATTTAGAAATTTCAAAGTTCATAGGCTTGAATTTGATGTGATTTTGGTGTTTTTGCGTTGTTTTTGGTGTTTCGAAGGCTCGACTAAGTTTGAATGAGGTTATGGGATATGTTGGTATGTTTGGTTGGGGTCCTGGGGGCCTCGGGTGTGTTTCGGAAAGTGAACGGACCAAGTTCGGATGTTGGGAAGTTGCCGTTTTTGCTGGTGTTTTCAGGTCTGGTTTTCTTCTATGCGATCACAGGGGTAAGGATGCAATCGCATAGGCTTGTCTGAGGCAGCAGGTGAGGCACTCCATGCGACCGCTTTTGGGGAGGTGCGATCGCGTAAGGTTAGGGGGTGAGTGCTATGCGATCGCGTGTGAGGCTGTGGGATTGCATAGGGATTGGGCGCGTGGGAAGGGTTGTGTGGCTAATGATGTGCGAACGCGGGGCCCGGGATGAGAACGCGTGAGGGAGCGTGGGGCAGTGCTTCGCGAACGTAATTCTCTTCACGCGAATGCACTGAAGAAAATCCTGAGTGCTGGGCAGTGCTTTTAAAAAGCTCTATCCGCGACCCTTCACCACTTTTTTACCATTTTTGAACGGGATTGAAGCTTTTAAGAGAGATTTTAAGGGAATCAAAGGGGAATCACCTGGAGGTAATATTATTGACTTCATAACTCGATAATATATTGATTTCTAAGAAATTTCACGTGAAATTAGTATGACTTAAACCCAAATTGGGGGAGTTAGGGCATGGGAATTTGGAGACTTTAAATGAGAAATTGAGGGGGCATTTGGAGTCCGATTTTCGTGTTCTTGGTATGTATAGACTCGTGGAAGGATGAGCATTATTATGGTGTAAATTTTATCGAGTTTCGAGACGTGGGCCCGGTGGTCGGGTTTGACCAATTTTGGGATTTTTGGGTAATTTTGATAAATTTCGAATGGGTTTCGTTCCTTAGCATATATAATATAAATCTGAGTTTTGGTAGATTTGGAGCTCTTGAAGGCCGAATCTAGAGGCTAAGGCACTGCGGACTAGTATTTAGCCGGTTTTGAGGTAAGTAACGATTGTAACTCTAGACCTGAGGGTATGAAACCCCGGTATTTTATATTGTTTTTGTAAATGAGGTGACGCACATGCTAGGTGACGAGCGTGTGGGTGTGCACCGATAGGGATTGTGAATTGGTCCGTCTCGTAGCGACTATTAAGCCGTATAATTGATTTGAAATCATATAATATCCTGTATTTTAGAGACTTATACTTATTTATGGGTTGTAAGCCATGTTTGGGGCCTTGTGCCGATCTGTTTAGACCCTCAGGGGTATTATTACACTATTCTCACACTATTTTGATAGAAAATCTATGAACTCAGTCATGTTTTTACGGTTGCTATTTCACTGTTATTACACTGTTTTAGAGTACTTTGAGGTAATTTGGGCCGAGTCCTATGATGAGAGATGAGTTGCCCGAGTAGCTTGAGAGGATGACTGAGTGAGGCCGAGAGCCGAGTTGTGAGGATAGTTATGGATCGGGCTGCACGTCGCAGCAGATATTATATGGATCGGGATGCGCGCCGCAACACATGTATATTGGACCGGGCTGCACGCCACAGCAATATAGCGCTTGGGCTGTAGGAGCCCCTCCGGAGTCTGTACACCCCCGGTGAGCGCATTTGACTATATATATTGGATCGGGATGCATGTCGTAACATATGTTATTTGGATCGGGCTATACGCCGCAACATAATTTAGATGGATCGGGTTGCACGCCGCAGCAATTGTGTGGATATCTGGTACTTGTTGAGTGAGAGTGCTTAGTGTGAGCATGGAATAATGATAGTGGAGTCACGAGCGACTGAGATACCTTGTTATGAGTGATACTGTGCATGGAAGATTGTCACACTGTGAAATTTATTGTTTTTCTCACTCTTCTTTATACTGAGCCTTCTAATAAAAGTTGAAATATTGTTTTATGAAATTATGATTTATAAATGTTCGTCACTGCACTCAAGTTTTTAGTTACTTTGGTTACTTACTGAGTTGGCGTACTCACGTTACTCCATGCACCTCTATGTGCAGATCCAGGTACCGGGCCAGCTCGTTAGTTGATTCTCTCACGTGCTTCAGCGTTGATCCCGGATCGAGGTATCTTCTCAGAGTCCACAGCTTACCTCATTTCCTTCCCCATTTCATAAACTTTTAGTACTTTTGGATCTGTATTAGTAGCAAAGTTACATTTTTTAAATCTTGTATTTCCTGTATTAGATGCTCATGACAGTTGACTCCATAGGTATGGGGTGGTGTTAGATTTGTTCGTTTTGGTTATTTCTCTTGTTGAACTTGTCTTAAAAAGGAAATCTTTATCAGAATATGAGGATATATTTATTATAAACGGAAAATGATGATTACATTGTGTTCGAGGGCTAGCCTAGTTCCACAATAGGCTCCATCACGGTCCTTATTGTTTTAGGGTTGTGACATAAACGAATCTAGAAAAAATCATGAAACCCTAAACTAATCAGTAATTAACAGCAAAATATGAGACTAGGATTAAACGAGTAATTCCAGTATACAAATAATTGTCACGATCCTAAATCCATAAGGTCGTGATGGCGTCGGACACCACTCTCAGGCAAGCCAATCATTAAATGGTGAATTATATTCCTGTTTTTAACATTTGGAAATCGTAATGTAATAACAATTGAATAAAATCCGTTTGATAGTTTAAATATCCATTTTTAATAAAGTACATCCCAAACACCTCCCAGAACCCGGCGTCGCAAGCTTGTCCGAAATACAAATTGGAAAAGGAATTTAAAATGAAAATAAATACAATATGAGGGAGACTCTGTCGGCTGCGGGTCGTCTCCGGATGGTGCAGCTCGTCTAAGTCTCAGAGTCAGCCACATCGCTGTGAAAGTACATGTGCAATAAAAATGCACAGCAAGTGTAGCATGAGTACGAAAACAACGTGTACTCAGTAAGTATCCCGCCTAACCTCAGAGAGGTAGTGACGAGAGGTCGGATTAGACACTTGCTATAAGTCGGTTAAGTATAATCAAGTGAGGTGCTAAGCATGAGTATCATAGGCAATTTAATAATAATCAGGGATAAGAAATATCAACTTCTTTCACATTTAACACATTAAATCTTTGTCATTTCAGTTGGCAATTTAAAACTTCTTAGGCCAATAAACAGTAATAATTACAGGAAATACGCAGCAATTATCATGCGCAAGAAAAATGCCTAGGGTCGAACGGCGCAGACCAACAATAATAAACTGTGCATTGTCGAGGGTTGAACGAATCGAACCATAGATGCATCTATCTGCCCCGCTCGCGAATCGATCATGCGACGCAGTTATATATAAATAACATGGTCATCCTGCTCGCGAATCATACATGCGACTCAGGCACCCATAGTTACACATATTCACACAATAAACCACATTTTTATCAATAAAATTGGCTATTCAATGAAGTGATAGAATTCTCCTTTTAATGAACATGAAAATAGTATCTAAAGCCTTTCTGGGATTTACTTGCCAATTTCGACAGGGTTTCAACATTAAAGATTTATCTGAAACGTAATTATCCAAGGAAGAATCAATTCTCCTTCTAGATGATTAAGAAAAGTAAACTAATCCTTCTTAGAGATTTAATTACTAATTGACAGCATCCCATGATATTTTATTGACAAGGTCACAAGTACAACAAATAAAGCATGCTAGTGGGTCCTAGACTACCCAGACATGGCATAATAGTAGCTACGCACAGACTTTCGTCACCTCGTGCGTACGTAGCCCCCGCAGATAGTAGCACGTATTTAATTAGTTCACCTATGGGGACAATTTCCCCTCACGAAGTTAGAAATGAGACTTACCTCGCTCCGAAATTCCATAACCGGCTTCCAAGCCCTTCCGACGACTCCAATTGATGCACAACGTCCCAAAACTATTCAAATAACGGGCAAACCAATAAAAATGCACTCTAATACTTGTAATATTTCAAATTATATAAGTTCCCTACTCCGCTCGAAAAGTTGACCAAAATGCCCTCGGGCCCACGTGCCCCGATTCCGAAATTTCTCGAAGATAAATTCTACCCATAGCTTTACTAACTCAATTATACAATTTACTCTAATTTACATGCTCATATTCATGGTAAAAGTCCAACATTCCAAATTCTAGGTCTTCCCCAAAAATCCCAAATTTATACTAATTTCCCATGTCTAAATCCATGTAAGATCACATATTTAACTCAAAAATATAAAGAAATCACTTACCTAGTGTTGCTTGGTGAAAATCCCCCCTTGAGCTCTCCAAAATCGTCCAAGCCAAATGAAAGGGACGAAAGAAATGTGCCAAAACTCGTGTTTAAAACAATCTGTCCAGGCTTCATCGAGTTGTACCTTGCACTGTGCAGGTTGTACATCATATTATAATTTTCCCTTGTCGTACACCTTCTGTTAAAACGCCCATAACTCCTTGTAGGAATATCCAAATGACAAACGGTTTGAAGATTTAGAAACTAGACTCGAAGATATTTAATTTAATAGGTTGTAAACCATATAACTCTTTATATAATCCTAGATATGAGCTTCTAAAGTCGGCTCCATGCATCAGAAAATTCTATCGAAACTGCTCCACCAGCCATCTTCAATCAATCATAACTTTATGATAAAATGTCCAAATCATGAATGGTTTAACTTTCTGGAAACTAGAATGCAAGGTCTATAACTTTATGTTTTGCAAATATTTATATTCCTTATATATTTCGATATATAAGCTTCCAAATTCAGCTCCGCGATTGCACTAGTTGCTGTCAAAACAGCTTTCTGCAGAAACTTTCACCAACTCTTTGGTCCGAAATTCATTCCGTTAACCTTTCGAAATCCACCCGAGGCCCTTAGGACCTTAACCAATTATACCAACATGTCAAAAACATGATACGAACTCGCTCGAGGCCTCAAATCACATCAAACAACGTCGAAATCATGAATCGCACTCCAATTCAAGTTTTATAAACTTTGAAATTTCAAACTTCTACATCTGATGCCGAAACCTATCAAATCACGCCCGATCGACCCCAAATTTTGCACACAAGTCATATTCGACCTTACGTACATGATCCAACTTTCAGAATTGTAATCCGACCCCGATATCAAAAAGTCAAACTCTCGGTCAAACTTCTCAAAAACTTTCAAAATTCTATCTTTAGCCAAATGACTTCAAAATGACCTACGAACATCCGAATTCACTTTTGATCGCGCTCCCAACTCCAGAATCACCATACAAAGTTGTTACCAGGCTCGGAATCCCAAACAGACATCTATATCACTGAAATACCTTTCAACCCAAATTTATGAAATTCTTCTAAAATGCTATCTTCCATAATATACGCCGAAACGCTCCCGGGTTACCAAAATCCCTGTCCGAACATACGCCCAAGTCCGAAATCATCATACGAACCTGCTGGAACCTTCAAATCCTGATTCAGAGGTCGTTTACTAAAAATTCCAATCTTGGTTGATTCTTCCCACTTAAAGCTTCCGAAATGAGAATTTTCTTTTATAATTAACTCTGAACTTCCCGAAACTCGATTCCGACCACGCCTACAAGTCATAATGCCTAAAATGAAGCTGCTCATGGCTTCAAACTGCCGAACAACGCGCTACAGATCAAAACGACCAGTCGGGTCGTTACATTCTCTCCCACTTAAATATACGTTCGTCCTCGAATGTGCCAAGAACTGCTCTGGAGTTATCTGAAATCGCTGTTTAACACCTCGTGCACCTTCCCGTGCTACCACAACCCAGTTGAGTACATTAGTTTGATCAAATCTGAAGATATCCTCTTTTATCCATACAATAAGCTAAGAACCCAGTTCAAACACCTGAAATTCTCTGCCAGGCCTGTTTCCAATAGATAAACACCTTATCAACTACCACACGAGGTACCAAAACACGACTGCGTACCTTTGCTGAGTTAGCACCATGCACCACATAATTCACCATCTAACCTCAATGACGTTCCATGAACCTTAATAGCCAAAATTCCACGAATCTGATGCTCCCAATGCATCTGCTGATATACATATACATCCTGCTATAATGCTGACGATACCACCACAACGGAGGAGATGTGTAGAAATTGATAACCAATTGCAGAGTTAACAAACATTGATTCTCTCCTTTTTGACTAAAATCATCACCTCATTACTACGCTAATACTGGTATTTGTTCTTTACCATACTTCACAAAATCTTATCGCACTGATCCCTGATCTAATAGTCTCGTCTCACCCAGTATGAGCTGCTCAGACAACCAATCACCCCAGACATGACCAACAGTCTCACACGATGCCACAATGCGCCAATAGGCCACAATTCGAACATGATACATAAGGAAATGACTCAGGAAGGGACTACTCAACTCACGCACTAACATGGATTTCCTTAGAAAATAGGAAGCAAAACACAAGAAAAATAAATATAGGAACCTCACTCAATATCACCCTGTTTCGGCGTGCAACCCAATCCAAATAACATACTCGTGGCGGCGTGCCACCCGATCCCATCATAAAATTCACATAAGGAGATATACACGGAGTTGAATTGCTCACCATTACAAATTACTGAATACCGGTCATAAGCACGTTAAGTTCATAATACAATCCTGGGGAGACTGATAGAGTCATATGCTACAAATATTAAGCACAACTGAGGTTCGATATAATATACTCTGAAATCTCAAGAGCCCTCCTGCTCACATAACATTATCACTACGTTGAATCTTAACACATAGGAATTTTTCAAGTCGTTTCACAACTCACACGGCACAATAATAACCTTATGAATGAAAACGGAACAACATCCGATATTCCAGCACCGCTCCTTGAGAAGCGCTATACTGAAAGGAACACATCTTCCTCACATGAAGCCCATAATCCTGTTTAAACCCATTCACACACTTCAAGCTGATTCTGCTCCCACCGAACTAGGTTGATAGCCTTACTTGGGTCCATAATAACCCACTTCTTCTCATAACACACAAGAACAACCATCATAGCCGGGACAAACACCCCACAATCCACAACACAATGAACCGAACACCTCCCAAGCATAAATTCTCACATAAGCAATATTACACTTCCGTATACTCAGTCTAAATCTTCGATCCATTACGTGACTACATGTCACACTCATACGATCTTCCCGTGGTCATGATCCCACGACCTTTCCCACGAGGTAACAAGTCTGCACATCCATACCACCGACCACACTAATATTGCAAAACACATCAAGAACCCATGACTAGGATACAAAGCCTCTTTCACCAAACACCGATCTCAGGTGACACTGGAGACAACACCAGCTTACTCTAGACATTCAAATCCCTTCTTCTTGCTCACCCGAGCTCATGACATCCTTGTCAACACTGAACCGCAATCTTGATCCTTACTTCCAATTACATACTGCTTACTGCACCTGCATGCAAATATGATATAGTGCAAGAATTCCATCATAACTCTTGAACAACTAATAGGGTGAACACCCCTTCATATAGAAACCCCTTTTTTTTCTCACCTCAATTCAAGAGAACCATAACAACACACGAGTGAATTCTCATAATCAAAAAATAGGCAAATCCTCAGGGAATAGTCTATACCCCCATGATCCTTCTGGGATCCGCCTACACCCACTATTGAAAAATTGGCCTACTGCAACGGTTGAAAAACCGTTCCCATAGACCGTTTAACCGTTGCCATATATATATGGGAATGGTTTATAGACCGTTCCATCAGCCCTCGTGGCAATAGGTCTATGGAAACGGTTCTTGTAACGGTTTTCATCTATGTGGTTATAGATGCATGTATCGCAACGGTTTTCCCTTACTCTGTTGGAACGATTATATTTTCCAATTGGAACGGTTTAAAACTGTTACAACTACAAGAAACTTGGCTTTTAACGACCATTTTTTAACGAAGGGACATGGATCTGGTCGTTATAAATACACTTTTAAAGACTAAACATAATTCCGGTCGTTAATGACACTTTTTAAATTATACAATTATCAAAGGATAATATACGACTCATTGATAATTAGATATCCGGTCGTTGATGGGTATTAAGAATTTGGCGGACATATCCAAAATAAAAGGCGCCAGTACACTCCCACTAAATTTTTACAGTTCTTTTCTTTCACGGTATTCAAACAACCCTAAGCCCCAAATTGCAAATTGAGGATCACATAGACTCAACGCTATCACCGCCTTGATGTTCTTCATCTTTAATTGGTGCGCTCTCTCTCTCTCACTGTGTAATGTGCTTAATTGAAGTTATTTCAACTCAGTTGATTCCTAAGATCTTCACTGTCATAAATTGGTATTTTGTTCAATTTAGGATTTGTGACCATTTTGGAGCACTGGAAGCAAAGTAAGACAAAATAAAGGATTTGGGTATCTCGGTAACTGCAGTTTCGACACTGATTTGTAGATTTTATTCTTTTCTCATGCTTTTGACTTCCTTCCTTTCAAAAGACCAGTTTCTTTCCCTATTGATCACCACCTTCGCTTGCACACAATGAACCATCATTTGCGCCAAGTTTTTTATTAAATTCTTGGCTTAGCAGTTCCACAATTTTTTTTTTCAATTTCCCCATATATTTGTTGGGTTGAGCGAAGAAGTCAAATCATTTCAGAAGTGATTCTTGTAATAGGCTAGAAGGTTATGAATAAGTGAGTGATCTATGGTAGTAAACTAGCAATCATGTAACTTCACCCCGAGGCTATCGAGATCGAGGCCCCCGTTCCGAGGAAATTGTTGGTCTGAGTAACAATCGTTTCCACACGTTAATAAAAGACATCTTGATAAATATGTACGTAATTTAGGTAGTTTTTTTCTTTTACACGATTCCTCTAGTTAGTGTTAAAATATATTGTGAAGTTTCCTGTTAAACTGGAACAACAACAGGGGTTGTTTATAAGTCTATGGTGCCCAGTACTTGACAATCTCTATAAAACTGCTTGCCCGCTCTTGTGTACAGTGTATCCTGATACCCCTCGAAACGACACCTATAGAAGCTAATGTAATCAGCGTTTGCCACTAATGCTTCGACTTGATACATCCATGGTCCAGCTTCATTCCTAAAAGTAATGTCTTGGGCTGTGAAGCTTTGCCCTTTGACACCCTAAAAATGAAAATAAAGCACAATGGTGAGTAATTATGGAATCTAAATAAGGTAATATATTAGTGAGTAAACAAAAAGCATAGATCAATCGACTTACTAACTGTTGCAGTGTGTAATGTCTGGATGCCATCAGCACCAAAGCTCTTATTGCCCGTTATTATTGTATTTCCTGTCCCTTCACCGATTAGAACTATATTGGTCTTCCATTTTTCAATTTGATTATATTCATGGTAAGTTCCGTTTTTTACTTTTATGCAGTATGGCTCTACACTATGGTTTGGGGATGCAAACATTGCAGCCGTTATAGTAGTAAAATCTCCTGATCCATCCTGTGCAACTATTGCACAAGGTTGTTGGCTTTCTCCAGTACCCGTTAAGACAGTTAACCAAACAGTTATAACAATCAGCCACGTCATATCTTTAGAATAATGTCTGTCTTAATTTGCTGCACTGCATGCATGTAGCCATTAAGAATCTGGTTAGTTACGTTACTAGTCAAAACAAATAATATGATACATTTGAGACTCTGTCTAGAGAGAGAGAGACATAGTTGCTTACCCCTTCTCTGGAGGAGCAGTGAGAGAGACGGTTGTTCGAGTTTTCTTGATGGAAGAGCAGAAAATTTTGATGAAGCTTTTCAAGATCCGAAAAGCCAAAGAAAGGTTGGCAGCCAAGAGATGAGCTGTTAATTTAGAGCAACTTTCTGATTTCAAATCTTGGAAATTTTTTGACATTCAAGTGATGACAGTTCGTGCACTTAAATACTATGAGGTGATTGGGGTATTTTTGCTTTAGTTCCTTATATTATGAATCAAAATGAATATCTTTACTTTCAAAAAAAAAAATAGTAGGATACATTTTGTTATCTACGTAAATTGTAGGTATTGTACAAACTTACCGCCAACATAATGACAGACACATCACATAAATCACATATGAAACCTCTTTACTAAATTACTCGGATGTTTCAGATAAAGTGGAAAATGAACTAGAATTAGACAACTTTATCCTCAAATAATAAAAAGAAAAGACTAATATGAAAACTGGTGTAGCTCCACTACAACTGATTATCAATGACGACTTAATTATGTTCGTGTTTTAATGCAGAGAATTCAGCGAGTCATACAACAGGGTATGAAACTAGAAAGAAATACGTCAAACTCAAACTTCGTTTGAGAACAAAGACAACTGTTTATGACATTATCTTTTGGGTTTAAGCTGTGCAGTTTATTGTTTGTTCCATTGGCTTTTGCTATGATAAAAGAGCATATTGTCACATGTTTTGGGAGCTAGCTAACTAATTATATCATCTCAAACGCTATGGCATAATGCTAAAACAAGCATATACCAATTAGATGGAGGGAAAGGTATTTTTGAAAAATCAAATACAAGGTGAATCTTGTAATACTTCTAACTTAAAACTCAATCTTTAATCTTCATGTTTAAATATAGGTATGTCACATGTGTGTATGCACACCAGGAGCTCAGAGAAATTAAATCATTTTAGGGGATGCAAAGCCTTTGGAAGTGTTGCATGAGGAGAATGGTTTAGAATGGAGAAAGACTTAATTTGGACTTGGAGCATCGACATCTTAACAGGTTTGGATTCTTCATCCTTTTTAACATGGCTACTTACGCATTTGGGATGTCAAGTCATGGAAACTTCTATCTGCGGTATGTTATTTGCCTATGTTATAACTTTGATAAGAAATGAATAGACAATTCAATAGACAGCTATATTGGTTGAGCTATTGCTTACCCCCTCCCCCCAAACACACACATACACACAATGAGTGGTTGTTGACTGCTCTCCTGTTGCTCTTCATATTAGCGCATTGCAATATTTTAGAACTGAAACTCAAATTTGACGTGATGTCTTTTTGGTTTGGTTTAGCTCTTAGGACTGTCGAGTTAAAAAGTCAATGCTCTAGAAGTACAAAATACAAGTTCCAATCCTATCACCTTAGATAAGATTGGAACTGTTTTTTTGTGAGATTTCTTGATATGGAAACTGTCACTTTTGTAAGGATTCTGTGTTACTCACTGCACAATCGTTGTATTTCTTTTGTTTCAATAAAATCAGAAAGTTTCTTCGTGAAACACTAATTTTTATGTCATTTATTTATTGGACAATCTACTTCCCATTATTCGCCAGGGCTCTTTTGATAAGCTTTATGTTTAGAATTCCTCAAACTTTGTATGTTTCATTGAATTGTTGTCTTTGAACACTCACTTTCACCTGATGTATTATCGTCCTTCGACTTTAAAGTTGTTAAAGTTTAAACTTTCCTGAGTCAGCATTCCAATTCGACCAAGTCATATTGGATTAGTAAACATTGGTTCTAGTGTCTCATATTCTGACTGTAAAGATAATTTGTGATGTTTTTAAAAAAGAGGTTATTACTTAAGAAAGAAACCCTTTCTGGCTTTCATCTTTTCCTTTCCTGCCTTTTTGGTTGACATAATAGTTTGTCTTACATCATATGGGGCTAGATGTGGTCCTGTTCTGCCGCCTAATGATGAATTTTTGCGGTCAGATGCTATCTTGCTTTAACAGAGCTACTTCTTCCTTGTTACATGTAACATGTATTGTAGGTCAGATAAAGAGTGTGGCGAGTGTATTGCCACTCCAGCTGCGTTACTATCACTCAGATTTACAAGTACTTGAGTAAGTTCAACTAGGAACCAACATCCTAGAAACATATGGATTCCAAATGGTGGTAACGATGGAGAGTGGGCGAATCCTGATGATTGTGTTCTGCACGAGAAAAGTTGTTTCTTTGGCCTGCAGCTGCATGTCTTAGAGAAGCACTATGACAAGAAACTACTCAGTTTCTTCTCCAAATTAGGTGTCAAAAGCAATCTCTCTTGATGATTTTCTCAAGCTTTGGAAGTCTTGGGAAGATGCGGACCGTAGTTTGTCACAATCAGAGTGTCAAACCTTCTGGGAGTTCATTGTGAAGCACTGGAGCTCAAGAACCGAGAAATTTCTATCTGGGAACTTGTAAAAACTTCCTGTAGGTTCAGACTCGAACGAACTTTTGTTCCTTGATAAACGTAAAGTTTTTATTGTTGATGATCTCTTTCTGAAGGATTTATTTGAACAGTCTTCTTCTCATCCCTTGTTCATTTGCTATTCACAACCAAGCTTGCCATCTTTGCCTCGGCAGAAGCTGCTTGAAATTTATGGCAAAATTGGTGTTCGTAATTTTTCTGAATCTATTCTGTAAAATGGCTTGTCTTCTGTTAATTGTGTTGGACTTGAGCAGGTGCAGCCGAAGGAAATCTTCATCGAAAAGGGTTTGATTAAGTTATTCCTTAGCTTCCTTGACAATCTTTCTCTTCAAATGGAAGCGCGTACGAGACATGAAGCTCTCAAAAGCCTCGTGGATGTTAGTATTTTTGCGACACTGGAACAAATAACAATGGATTACTGCCTATCACTTTCTTCTGGTGATTTCCTGAACGTGAGCCGAATGATGTGTTGGGATAGAGAAAATGCAAAGATTTTTATACAAAAGCCGGACAAATTAGGTGGTTACAGATGTTAGCTTGAGTTTGCTACATCTTCTCCAACCGGTTGTGAGAAGATGTCGCTTTGGCTGCCCTACATAAACAGGGTTGGGTTGGTAACGACCCAGCCGGTCATTTTGTGTGTTGGGACATCGTTCCCGTGAATGACTCTTTCCATAGCGGCTACTCGTGCCTTATGATTTGTGTGGGCAGGTAGTTCGAGATTCAGAAGTGATTTGGCCAGTTCAGGAACACTTGGTTCCTGAAGGCTAGCCTATTTGGCTAATTTTGGTTCCGAGCAGCATTTTGAGCAAACAACCTCGAAATCGAGTTCTGACAGCTCCAGCAGCTCCGGATGATGATTTCGAACTTTGGAGTGTGTTCGCCTCGGGTTTCCGATGACCCGGGAGTATTTTGGCACCCGAATTGGAATTCAGGATTTCATAAGATTTAGAATTCAGCCTGGAATTGGACCTCATGATATCATGGTTCGAATGGAATTCCGGAACTGGCAATAGTTCCGTATAGTCATTTATGACTTGTCTGCAAAATTTGGGGTCATTCCGAGCAGTATAGACCCGTTCGGCGTATTGATGAGCCATTTGAATTTTCTTGAAATCCTAAGTTTGAAACTAAGGGGTTTTGGAGAGTGATTTATAGTTTGGACGATGTTTTTAGTGTTCTGGGAGCTCGAGCGAGTCCGTCATATGATTTTGGATTGGTTGGTGTAATTTGTCGAGGGATCGGGTGGGCCCAGGGGTCTCCCGGACCCCAAGCGGGGTCAAAAACCAGCAATTTCATAGCTGGTGTGGCTTTTTCTGGTGTGACCGCTCCTGCGGTCCATGAGCCGCAGGCGCGAGGCTCGCACCAGCGGAAAACTAATCGCAGGCGCGGCTCCAACCGCAGGAGCGGCCTTCCTCTCACAGGCGCGGCTCCTTCCGCATAAGCGGCCATTCTTCCGCATGAGCGGCTCCGCAAGAGCGGACCAGGCTCCGCAGGTGCGACTTTTCCCCAGGGCCCAGGCCATCGCAGGCGCGACCACTTTTCCGCAGGTGCGAGTCCGCACCTGCGATCCAAAATCCGCA
>ML269202.1:0-26555 GCA_005239495.1 Nicotiana undulata
GTCGAAGGCTTTTTGACAATCCTCAGTCCATTTGGTGGCAACATCCTTTCTTAGAATTTTGAAGATTGGTTCACAAATGACGGTAGACTGGGCTATGAACCGGTTGATATACTTGAGCCTTCCCAGATAGCTCATAACATCCTTCCTGTTCTTCGGTGGTGGAAATTCCTGAATGGCTTTGACTTTGGATGGATCCAATTCTATTCCCCGGTGGCTTACAATGAAACCTAGTAATTTTCCAGCAGGAACCTGAACGCACACTTCGCGGGGTTCAGTTTTAGGTTGTATTTTCTTAACCTGTTGAAGAACTTTCTCAAATCTTCCATGTGATCAGCAGCTTTCTTTGACTTGATGATGACGTCGTCCACATATACCTCGATCTCCTTGTGAATCATATCATGGAATATAGTAGTCATGGCTCTCATGTAAGTGGCCCCTGCATTCTTCAGACCGAATGGCATCATCTTGTAGCAATACACTCCTCACGGCGTAATGAATAACGTTTTCTCAGCATCTTCCTCATCCATCTGAATCTGATGGTAAGCAGCAAAACAATCTACAAAGGACTGCAGCTCGTGCTTGGCACAATTGTCAATTAAGATGTGTATGTTTGGAAGGGGGAAGTCGTCTTTCAGACTGGCCCGGTTGAGATCCCGGTAGTCGACGCAGACTCTGACCTTCCCATCTTTCTTTGGTACAAGCACAATGTTGGCTAACCATGTAGGATATTTGAACACCTGGAGAACCCCGACGTTGATCTGTTTGGTGACCTCCTCTTTGATTTTCAAGCTCATGTCTGGTTTGAATTTCTTGAGCTTTTGCTTCACTGGTGGGCATGTTGGGTTGGTTGGCAGCTTGTGGGCCACAATCGATGTACTGAGGCCAATCATGTCATCATAGGACCAGGCAAATATGTCCTCATATTCCCTTAAGAATCCTGTATATTCCTTCTTTTCTGATGGCGACAGATGAATGTTGATGCACGTTTCTTTGACGGTCTCTGCGTTTCCTAGGTTGACGACCTCAGTCTCATCCCAAATTAGACTTAGGTCTGTTCTCAAATTTCTCGACTTCCTTAATAATATCCTCAGGTATATCATCCTCGTCTGACTCGGAATACATTTGTTGCGTTGCCTCATTGCAGGTCACAGTCGTCGGTTCATCAAAAGTAATAGTAATGCTGTGTAAAATAAAGTAATGGGGAGGAAAACAGTAACAAGTAAATACAAGATTTATAAGGAAATCGGAAATGCTTTGATAAATTGAGTAATTGTTTGAACATAGGAGCTCTTTCTTGCATAAATTAAAAATGTGAAAAGGAAGAAAATTCTTTAAATAAATAAACTGTAAATAATGCTTGTTTTGTTAGCCTTGCTACCCTGAGGCTCAACGGGCTTTGGTTGTCCTGACGGACCAATTGTTGAGATGTGATCCCTTGCTCACGACTTGTATGGAAGAGCCTTCCTCCCCCTCCTCTTCAAGAATGACACAGCAATCCATATCCTCATCATCCAGAAATAAATCCCTTATCGCCGCTAGCGCTTCCTCTTCGTATTTACCATATATGATGTCAGCTGGCTGGAAAGTCTGCTCTATGCGGGGTATTGGCTTCTCCAATGGGTAGTAGGGGCTGCGCCATGGTGGTGACCAGTCCTTGAACTCCTTCCAAGTGTACTCATACCCTAGACCAAAAGTAGTATTGTGCTTCTTGAGTGTTATTGGCTTTGTTATTCCATGAAGATGCTTATCGAGCCCTTTACCCGGCTCATACCCTTTCCAGATCAATATGCTTTTGGTCTTACTTCCCCACCACTTGTCTTTTTCAATGGCGTTAACACGATCTATGTTGTGATAGATTTCTCCGCCCAACTTCCTCCTTCCATCGATGACCGAAAAGGTCTGGCGACCGTAGATATGGTTGCTACCGTCACCATGAATGATTACCTCTTGATGATTCCATTCAAACTTCACAGCTTGATGTAGGGTTGATGCCACGGCCCCAGCAGCGTGGATCCAAGGTCGTCCCTATAGTAAGTTGTAAGATGCAGGAACATCTATCACTTGCAAATCTACATAGAACCAAGTCGGCCCCATCTGTAGGCATAAGGTAATTTCTCCCATGGTGGACCTTTGCGAACCGTCGAAGGCCTTTACGTTGATCTCTCCTTCCTTTATCTCATGTAGACTCTTGCCCAATCTCTTGAGTGTGACCAGCAGACAGATGTTGAGACTGGAACCTCCATCAATTAGGATCCTTGTGATGAAATGATCCTCACATTGTACGGTGAAGTGTAGTGCTCTATTATGCCCTAACCCCTCGGGCGGTAGCTCATCTTTGTGGAAAGTGATCTTGTGACTTTCCAGTATCTGGCCATCCATGTTAGCCATTTCCCCACTGGTGATATTGTCTGGAATGTATGCTTCACTCAGCACCCTTAGCAAAGCACTCATGTGAGTTTCAGAGTTTTGTAACAGGGAGAGGATGGATATCTGAGCTGGCGTTTTGTTCAATTGGTCGAGGACTCAGTATTCCTTGGCTTTTATCTTTCTCCACTAATCGTCTGAACCTGTTTCAATGATGGGAGGACAGTTGTTGGCTTGCTTTCTAGACTCGACCAAATGCTCAGGGGTATAAACTCTGCCAGTTCTTGTCATACCCTGTGCAGCGATGGCTTCCTCAGACTTGCCTTTACCCTTCCTCCTTGCTTCAGCGGTATAGTCCCACGGAATGGCGTCTGAGTAAAAGGGTTCCATTGTTGACATTTCTACTAGAATAGGTGTGGTCATTCTTATTCCTGTCGGAGTATATGTTATAGATGGCCGGACTGCAACTTCGAGCGGTCGCACAAACTCAACTTCGATCGGTCCTGGGGCCTTTCCCTCGGCGGGTGGCCTTGATTCAAACTCAAGTGGAATGGACATGTTTACCTCAACTTCCTCAGATGGCTGCATCTGGACCACAATCGGATTAAGAGTAATCGCAGGCTTCTTCGGATCACCCTCGACAATTAGCCCAATTGATTCCTCAGGATCCCAATCATCTTCAACCTCAATCATGTGAACACCGCCTTTATGGTCGGGCAGTGTATTATTGCGAACATTAGGAGCAGGGTCCTTGGCTACAATGATCTTGTTATCTATGAGGGTTTGTATCTTGTCTTTCAGGGAACAACATTCCTCGATGGTGTGTCCCTTCATGTCGGAGTGGTAAGCACAGGTTTTGTTTGGGTTGACCCACTGAGATGGGTTCTTAGGGATGACAGCGGGGATGGGTGTGACATAACCGGCGGCTTTAAGCTTTTCATATAATTGGTCAATGGGTTCAGCTATGGAAGTATACTATTTTGGTGGATGGCGGTCGAAGTTTGGGCGAGGTCTCGGGAAGTTTTAGCAATTAGGTGGTGATTGATAGTGAGAAGGTTGGGAGTTATAGGCATTATAGACGGGAGCTGTTTGTGAGAATCTGGGTGAGGTAGGCTGGTATGTGGATGGTGGAGTTTGGTAGGCGGGTGAGGGTGTCTGGTATTGAGTTGAAGGTGCTTGGTAACTTGGAGCTGGTTGGTAAGTGAAGGAAGGTGCGGGGTATACTTGGTATTTGGGAGGGGAATTGGCTTGCTGTGCCACCTTCACGGCTCCTACATCCCTTTTCTTGGACACACCACCGGATTGCAGAGATTTATTGGTAGCCTGTAAGGCTTCAAAGTTAGTAACCATACCATTTTTTATGCCTTCCTCGATTCGCTCTCCCAACTTGATGATATCAGAAAACTTGTGCCCTTCGACCATCATCAACCGCTCATAGTACAGAGGATCCTGAGCGCGCACGAAGAATTTCTTCATTTGTTCTTCTTCCAAAGCTGGCCTAACCTTAGCAGCCTCTGACCTCCAACGAGTAGCATACTCGCAAAAAGTCGCAGTTGGTTTCTTCTTCATGTTCTGGATGTAGAACACATCTGGTACATTCTCCGTATTGAATCTGAATCTATCCATGAAGTCCGTAGCCATACTCACCCAATTGATCCATTTCTTTGGATCCTGATTGATGTACCAAGATAGTGCATCACCTTTCAAACTCCTCATGAACAGTTTCATGCGGATCCTCTCATCTTTTCCCACGCCGACCAATTTGTCGCAGTAAGTCCTCAGATGGACTCTTGGGTCACCAGTACCATCAAACATCTCGAACTTAGGAGGTTTGTACCCCTCGGGCAGTTCAACATCGGGCTGTATGCAAAGATCCTCATAATTCAATCCCTCAACCCCTTTAACTCTTTCGACGCCCTGAACTCGGTTGGTCAATTTCTTGAGTTCCTCGGCTAGATTCCTGATGAGCTTGTCCTTCTCGTCGGACTCATAGGTATGCGGTGTGGAATGAGCTACGGTTTCCACATAAATGGGGTTGTCATAAGCCTGGAGGTGGTCTCTCGTCTGATCCTGGAGAGGTGGAGTGTTGTAGTGACATGTGTTGCGTGGTGCCGGTGGAACGGGATCTTTGGGGTGATTGGGTTGTTTTGGGACGTCTTGGGGTAAAGTGGGATTCAGAGTATTTGGGAAGTGAATGTATGGAACGTTGAGGGAGAATGATAAGTGGGCCAAATTCTTGACTTGGTCCAGTTCCTCTTGGAACTTCAGCAGCTTCTTCTCTAGTGGAGACATACCTTTGTGCAGAACCTGAATACCCTGACCATCAGTGATCTTAACCTGTTCATCCCTGTTGTCTTTTCTAGTACCGCTTGCATCTGCCATCTTAGTTTTACCCTTGTTTTTCCCTTTGGGAGGACTGGGAGGAGGAGTAGGAGGAGGGCCCTTTGATCTGGTGTAATAAGCTTTTGATGCCAGAGTGTACGAACTAACCTTTGGGGAAGGGAAATAACTAACAAAAAGGCAGTGAAGTTAGTGAAGATATAAAGAATATTGCGGTAATTTAAACACGTGGTATAAAACACACCCTAAGTTGGGGAACCTCTTTATGCCCGAGGTAGGCCTAACGACAAATTAATTTGGAGAACTTAAATACTAAATGCCTCATTTTATTGATAATAAAATAGACAAATCCAACTTGACTCTAAAAAACAAAAATACGAAGATGTAAAATGTTACTAATGGCCAGGGGCCTTATTACATCAAAAGTAAAGTAAATATAAATCCTATCTATTTGGTCTCAGAAGGACCTTCCCCAGACTCGGGACCTCTACTTGGCTTGATCAACATTCCCATCTCGCGGAGTCCCAACATCAAATAGGTTTTGGCTAGAATTCCTACTTCAGTTCCCTCGGTCTTTTGACAAATCTCGATCCTCGTAAGGAACTTTTCCTCCAAGTCAACTATGCCTCGTTCCAAGTGTGCTAGCCTCTGGGGTGAAGTGATGGCCATGTCCTTCCATTCCTCGATCAACTTTTTGTTGGCTATGTGGACTTTGTGATGATCTTCTTCACAGTCACAGAGCCTTTTGCGAAGCTGGTTGAACCTAGTTGTTACCTCGGCTTTCTCGTCTATGACCCTATGTCCTCGGGCGAAACCTGGCTCAATACTTCCTCCCCAGTTATCTTCCAACCATCCCAGATAGTAAGGAGAGCAACCAGCGTGATACCTGTCAGGATCGATAGTATCCTTCTCCAACCGGATCCTGCAGTACCACAATTGCTGAGATTGACATTTGTGAGGGCTGTCGTCATCTTGGAAGTCCGCCCTGAGATGACTCATTTTCTCGACCCTTGGGACGACTTGCTTCCTCCACGCCTGCCTCATGACGCGAATTGGGACGTCCTCTAAGACCAATCAATATGAGGAATGGGGTGTCTCTATTCTGAATAATGAATTCGTCGGTCGGGAACCACTCAAACATCCATTGGATTTGGTCCTCGATCGAATCTCCCAATAACTCAACCCATCTCTTGGCATTCTCTGGCTGCACAAACATGTCGGGGATGTAGTTCATACGCTTTGGATGATGGAAAGCAATATGATCATCCCAAATTCTCCTATGTATGTCTTGACGGTAGTCACCCCTTTGCAAATGCTCAGTGAGCCAAAGCTGAAGCAGCATGTTGCAACCCTCAAAATGTTTCGCTCCTCATTGACAGTTCTCCAAATCTTGGTATATGTCAGCAACAATTATGGGTACAATGCTGAAATCTTGTCCCTTCCATCAGAGTCTTGGTAACCATAGCCAATCTAGTGTGATTCTCCCCTTCTTTGTTGGGAAAACCATCAATCCCAAAAAGCAAAATATGAAGACGAATACCCGGCGGTGAATGTGTCCTAGAGAGGTGAGGGCAAACTCTTCCTGATATGTGCGATAAGACTGACTACGGCCATATCTCTCGTACAAATAGTCAAAAAGGATGTACAAGTCTTTCAAGAAGACTAAATCTGGATTCTTCTTGAGTCCCATCATTTTGAGAAAACCCTGGCCTGTTCGGTTTTCTGGCATCAATAACCCTTGAGACTCCCAAGGCAAACCAGCTAAACCCCATATCTCCTCTAGCAGTGGTGTTATCTCATTGTTCCCAAATCGAAAAACCGATCGATCACAATCCTAGAATAAGGTGGCAACCTCTATCATCATGTTATTAGGCTGAATTTCCAGAAGAGAGGTCAAGCTGCCCAGGTGTTTTCTGACTGATGTTTTGTCGCTTGAATGCAAGTCTTCCCACCAACTTAGAAGTTTTGGGTGGATGTTGGTGACCATGCCGAATCTGGGGACCTCGTGCCTCATTTCTGCAAAATAAACAGGTTAGGCCCTTACCCCCACCGGACTGGGAAGGACATGAAAGTGTCCTTTTGGGTTCCAGGGAAACACAATGGACTTTGGACAAGGCTATCTTAAAGGCTATTGTGCGGACAACACGTTAGCCTGGCTAGGTTTGACCATGATGCATGCAACATACAATAGAGTAAGGTTTCTATTGGGGTTTTAGACTGATACCCTTTAGCGGACAACTCAAGGGGAAGGCACGGAACTGTCGACTGCACCGGTGATCGACTAGTTTTACCGCAAATACGCCTTTCCGAATTTAGGGGGTGATAATATTGGAATAGCGCAACCACTCATTGTAAGCGTTGCTATAGGATTTGTTTGGCACGAGTGGAATATGAATGCTGAGCATGATATGTAATAATACGCATTAAAACAGGTAAGCATGTATTTTCACGTTGAGAAAAACAGTAAAGAAAGGAAATACAACAGTTATAATGGAAAGCGGTTACAAAGAAGACATGAAGATATGTCAGTTACGTTCAGGTGAAATAAATACTTGTAAAAGTAAACAATTAACGGCATATAACGGGGGATAGGAAAAGGCATAAGCAATTAAATGCAAATTAAAGGTCCAAATTTACAAAGCAAATTGTAATGGTATAAGCCTAGGGAAGATCCCCAGCGGAGTCGCCATGCTGTCGCGCCCCATTTTTATATCGCACGGGTTAGGTACAGAGAGATCGGGTTTATGACATTCTGGACAACTCCTTAAAAGAAAGGGTTTAAGGAAGATTCGCCACCTAACGATTTTTGTGGTGCGTTAGGTCACCTATAGTTGATAACTCATGAACTAGTTTGCATTACCAGAGATTGGGTAAGGGCTTGAAGTTATCCTAAGGGGAAAGTGTTAGGCACCCCTCAAGTGGGTCCCAGCCAATAAGTTTTGTGAATTCTGACGGTGAGCAAGTAACAACTAAGGTTCATATAAGAGGGGATTTAAAACAAGTATGAAAATCTTTAAAGGTTTTGAAATAACATTAGAATAAACATTTGAAAAAGAATTGTCCTAGGTTTTAAGTAATACGGATCACTTCAATGCAATACCCGGTATGCCACACCTCGAAGAGGCGGCTACACGTTGTATTAACGCACCGGTCATCATATCCGTATTCTACCCTTCCCATCCCGTAAAGGTTATTAAAATGTGTGTGTTGGTCACGAATGCTTATTGCGTGCCATTACCCGTCCCATCCTATAAGTCTTGGAGGGTGTTTAGGACTACTAATACTACAAGGCAGGAACTAGGCTGAACCCTTAGGTTTAAAGGACAAAATACTAAGCGACATACAAAACAAGTAGGACTGCGCATAAAAGGGAACATATATAGACAAAGAAAGGATCACAGACCCCTCCACACATAGACATGTAAATGGCACCTCTCAAGCACAATTAAGGTCTCAAGACATGAGTTCGAAAATAGGCAGTTTAGTAAAATAGTAGGAGTCTGGTTAGAAAACTTAATGAAGACTGAAACTTTAATTGAAAACTGGTAGGTGATTTCAAAATGTACAGTAGCTAAAGGCAGCAGTAAAACTTGAACATATAAAGTGATTAAAAGCTTTCAGTAAACATAGATGAAAGTTATTAAAGCATGAGTTTGAAATGATTTTAAAGGATAAGGGGATTAAAATACAGTTGCTTAACATAGAGTAATAGCTATTGGTTTTCATAGAACTTGTAGTAAAAGAAGTAGGGATGGTATCAAAAATGTAATAACTTGAAAGACATACAAAGTAGGGATTCGAAATGGCACGATTTCGAGCAAAATGAGTCATTTTGAAAACCCAGTAGTTTGAAAATATGATAGGACAAGAATTAGTGAAAATCAGTAAAAGGAAATAGATGCACGACTTCAAGATTGTTTAAGATAGAGCCGGAGTTTGAATAAAGTAAATGAGCTTCAGTGAGGTAAATAAAAGTGGGAACATCAGGGTTCAAAATGTTTAATGGAAGTGATTAAACTAGAAGAACATAATCGATTTGATTTTAATACGTATTAGGCCTAAGGTTTTCCTATGCGTTGTATACATTGCCTACCTATTTTAAGGAGAGAACATGCACATTTGGATTCTGATTTTAATAAATATATGTCTGTAGGAAATTGTTTTAAATAGGTTAGCCAATTTTATGGGAGTATTAAATCATGTTAACTAGGCATTCATGTTCTGACAAATAAAAGTTTAAGGGCATGATACCTAATGCACAAAGTATCACCTTAAGACATGGTTTCTATATGTTTATAAAAATGCATGAGCAATACATTATGACAGTCTTTGTTACTCATTAGGTTATACTAGGCGTGAATATGATATATATGTTAAAACTAACAACCTAAACATGATCTTTAATGTATGGTATGCATGTCCTAGGCATGATACTATTGCGCACATAGAAAATAAAGCCTAAGTCATGATTTCTACCCATACTACACTAAACATGCATAATTCCCTCCCATATTCATTATCCAGCCCCAATAGTTCATTTACAAATTATTACAGGCCATAGCAAATGAATTATAATAATTGCAAATAAAAAACAAGAAGTTATTCTATAGAGAGCCTTCAAACAGGCCCAACCTTCCAGCCTCACAGCCTTACACAACCTGGGTGCGGCAAAGCTCCTAAAGGTCCTTGTGAGGGCCTTGGCCAATACCAGCACCCAGAAATTACCAAAGCTGAGATATGTGTAGTGTAGAATGACCTGCCTCAGTGTGTCAAAGTTCAGAGGGAACTCGAGGTCCCTAAGAAATTCTCACACTGAGGGGATGGATCCTAAAGGTCTAAGAGTAGTGTGAAGTGCAGGAAGGAGTAGTTAAAAGAGTTAAGTTTGAAA
Organism: Nicotiana undulata; assembly: GCA_005239495.1. Taxonomy (NCBI): domain Eukaryota; kingdom Viridiplantae; phylum Streptophyta; class Magnoliopsida; order Solanales; family Solanaceae; genus Nicotiana; species Nicotiana undulata. Next base: position 9,593 of record ML269202.1, read on the forward strand.
AGGAGTTTTGAAATAACATGACTTTAGAGAATAATAGAAAAGACCGTTTATGTAAAATTGGTTTGAAAAGGAATTAGTAGAATGGTCATAACTCAGCAAGTATGCAGAATTCAAGAAAAGCAAACCCAAAGAGGGAAAGGGATTGGGACAAGTAATAATAGCAGCATATTTGCAGTAATCAGCCATTTGAACAAAGTTACAGATTTTCACAGGATGTGATATGCCAAGAGCTTATCATATATTATAGATACAAATCTGAGAATACTAAATATTATAGGTGCATTAGAATCCAGGCAATTGATAAAGAAACATACATAGAGAGATGACAGATATGCAGCCAGAAGAAGTAAATGGTCACATAGGCCATAATGAATCATAGAGAGGAAAACAGGAATCATGTTAGGATAGAAGAAGAAGAGAGATCATAGAAAGAGAGTATACATACTAGTTACATGGTAGACAATATAACCATAAGTAAAAGCATAAAAGAAACAACAAGAATCTTAACCAAAATTGAAACATATTATTTGAGGATGTGGTAAACTTAATTAGAACATGCCAGTGTTAAGAGAGAGCAAAGCAGAAGAGAGCAAAGTGATAGCAGTATTAGCCTTGGCTTATAGCCGGCTAATACTAGGCAAGAATAGAGAGCAGCAAATAGAGCCAAAGAGATACAGCAAGAAAGAGCACACAAGAACAGTGTAGATGTATGTGTGTGCTTGTGTAATCAAGAGAGTCTGTTCAGTGTGTTTCTCTGTGTGTTTTTAAAGAGAGAAGACATGGTATATATAGTTTAATAAAATGAGTAGTCACATAGGTAAAGGGTGCACAGTTATGGAAATACAACCAATTAGTATCAATCAAAACACTGGACTCCTTTAATTAAGGAGTCAAGTACAAAAGGAAAAGCAATCAATTTATAAGACGGATTTTGCTTAATTAGAGACAAGGAAATCACATAATACATAAGTAAAGCCAAGTATATGATTAAGGAAAGTTTAAATAACATTACATTTATAAAGTAAATTAGGGTATTTGTTTGAAAACCAACTGAAAGAATCTCGGATTCAATAACAAATCACAAGGAATCCAAAATAGTTAAGGAAAGTATCATATGAGTAAGGAAAGCACTCAAAATTTGGTCAAGAATTACAAAGGACATACAGACTCACTTATTCAAAGAAAGCATCACATAAGTATGGAAAGAATAAAAAATTAGTACATGATTACAAAGAGAATACACAATCATGTATCCAAGAAAACATCACAAGCCCGGGAAAAGGCAGTATAAAATCAATAGGTGAACAATCAATAAGGTAAATCAATAATTAAACATTTAAACAGCAGTAACACAAAGAGATAATCAGCAGGAAAAGGTCATAGCACTGAATTAAACAAGAACACTCGAATACACATAGACGAGTGAAAAACGGATACACATAATAAAGATTAACCCCAAAACTAGGGTTTCAACATAACAGTCAAGGTAACATGAAATCACAAGATGCTTTTTTAAAACACAGTAGAGATGATAAAAATATCAAAAATTGAAAGGGAAACTGTTTTGAGAACGGGGTCGAGAAACCTAGTTTTGAAATTGTTTAAAAGATGAAATTTTTCGGAGAAAATCATAGATAAACCTCATAATGTTGCAAATATAGAACATATCTTTAAGAAACATCAAGATGTAGAAAATTAGGGTTTTTTGGAACCCAGAAAAGAGGGCAAACCTCAGAGATGGCATAGATTTAGGCCGGAGAAACTGTAAACTTACTCAAATGGCCGAGGGTTGGCCGGATAGTGGCAAGAGGCTCAAAGGAGGTAAGGGGACCGCTCCAGGATCGTCTGAAGAACTCAGGGCATCACTGAGTAGGTGAGAAGTGAGTGGATGACCAGAAGATGACAGGGAACCAAGGTTCCGGTGAGAATCCACCGCAGAAGATGACTGGAGATCATCGGAGAAGACGAAGTCAAGGAGACTTCTAGAGAGTTGTAGAGAGAGATAGAGAGATAGAGAGATGAACCGTCTCGAAGTGAATGAGACGGAGGGGGAGGGGTTAGGTTAGTTTAATTTGGGTAACAAAAATCTGGGTCGTTGATCTGATCTGATCAACGACTTAGATTGGCTTGGGACTGGGTCGGGTTATTTGATGGGTTTGGGCTGGGTTGTAATTGGGTTAATTAATTGGGTAGGTTGGGATTTAAAATCAGGCTAGAAATTAAATGATAAATGGCTAAATATTAAATACCCAAAAATAGATAAATAATTAAATAAACAACCAATAATTGTACAAAAAATGAAATTGAGTTTAAATAGATTAAACTACGGTAATTAAATAATACTAAGTGTAAAAAATGCATACGTTTCGAATTAAAATAATACACAATGTTCAATTGGGCTATATTTGAAAAATTATCGTAATTAAAATTAAATAAGACCCAAATGGCCAATTTACGAAATAATTGAATTTTAATAAATAAAAAGTGATTATAAATGACATACTGAACTAGAAAATATTTTGAAATTATTATAGAGTGCAATTTGTGAATTATAAAAATATACAATATTAAATAAATAGGAAAATAATTTAAATAAAATATGAAAAAATTAGGAAAAAATACTCATTATTGCAAAGAGTGATTTTGAAAGCTTATATACCAGTTTGAAAATAATTTGAGGAAAAATTGGGTATCAACAGCGGGGTCTTGAACTTTGTCCAGTTGATGAAGCCCAGGAAGCATCTGACGTTCCTTCAGAAGAAGAAGCCGGTTCTCCTCCTCCTCAAGAATGAAGAAATTATCCCCACTCTTTTTTTATTGGATTGGTGTGGTTACTCCCAGCTCCATTGGGAGTAAATTTGAAACTCTAAAGTCCCGAACTGACAACTTAGGGGCACCATAAAAATGTAAATACTTATGCGACTAAGTACTAGTTTAGTACTTAGTTTTTGACTTAGCCGCTTTATATTAATGCAATTTTTGAGACTTTCTGTTATGAGTTTGAGCCTTACTCTTTTCTCAAGTCTTATTGCTTCGTATTGATTTTGTGAGGTTTTTGCTCGTACCTCTTAGCTTTATTTGCATATAGATGTGTATTTCACTTTGAACCTTTTTATGATAGGTGTAGTGTAAGTTTTTTAGCCTTTGTTTGTAAGAGGCTTTGTTTATGTATTAGGGCCCTTTTAATCAATATTTTAATGAAGAAGACGTCTCAACTTCATTGAAATGCAATAGAGTAATAGGAATTTTCTCACATGTTTAAGTATGTTTTTGTGAGAGGTTTTCGTTTGAACTTTCACAACATTTTACATGTGTTATGATTATCATCTAAAACTCAGGTTGCAACTGTTTTGTTTTAACAGATTTTGATAATCACTTGTATTTCGCAACTGTTTTTCGTAGGTAATAGTTTTTTCAAGTTAATACAAGAAGATAACTGTTTTTCATTAGTAACATTTTTTGTAAATGTCGGGTTTTTACCCATAACTATTTTTATTTGCAACAGTTTTATAACAAGTAAGAGAGAAATGCATCATAATTCGTAACTATTTTATTTGATAACAGTTTTGAGAATAAATACAAGGGTTTTGATCTTTCATCCGTAACTGCTTTATTTGAATAACAGTTTTCTACTTGAGTACAAAGATTTCATAACTGTTTTTTGATTGTAACAGTTTTTTGACTAAGTACAATGATGATGATCTTCTATCCCTAACTGTTTTTGATATAACAGTTTTTTATATGAGATGTACATTTCTTCTTCGTAGCTAATACTTTGCCTTTTAACCTGAACATGGTTCGAGGGTTTTTCAGAGTAGGCTTCGTAATTTTTGTGCTGGAGTCTTCAGTTGTTTCTGCTCGTATCACTTGACTCGTTGGGTAAATGGTTCTTTTAGGCTCAAGATTTTTGACTTCTGGCAGTCTTTTGCTTCATCTTGGCCTTCCATATTATGTAGTCCCCCAAGTGTTTGAGCGTTGAAGAATGAGATCTCGAGCACTTGATTGTTCCTTCTTTGTGGTCCTTTCCCTGAAAAAGGAAAACATTCCGGACTCGAAGGTATATACTTNGCAAGTGTTTGAGCGTCGAAGAATGAGATCTCGAGCACTTGATTGTTCCTTCTTTGTGGTCCTTTCCCTGAAAAAGGAAAACATTCCGGACTCGAAGGTATATACCTTTTTTAGATGATGACTGCTTAACCCTTTAAAATATCCATCAGAAAGTGTAACCCTAGACCGGGAATTATGTTATTTCCTCGCGTCTTTGCAGGTCTAATGTCATCATCTGGTGATGGGTTAGCTTTTTGCCTATCATCTAAAAAAGTTAGTAAAATTTTAAATATTCAAAGACAAAATCTAACATGCGGTACCTGAGGGGGGGGTACTTCTTTTCCTTATAAGTAATACTTCTTCAGGTGGATGGCGTTCCAGCTCGTTGGTAGAACCCTGTCGTCCATGGCTTCCAACTCGTACGCGCCTTTCCCCGCTATGCCTCGGACCTTATAGGGTCCTTCCCAGTTTGGATTTAGTTTGCCAGCTCCTGCTTCCTTTGTTGACTGGAAGACCTTTTTAAGTACAAAGTCCCCAATTTTTAAATATCCGAGATGAGCTTTTCGGTTGTAATACCGCTCTATGATTTGCTTTTGAGCTGCTATCCATATTAAAGCCGCATATCTTCGTGACTCGAGCAGGTCCAAATTGGTTTGGAGTTCAACGTCATTCGTTTGTTCCGAAGTTGTTGTCACTCTCAAACTTGGTTCACCAATTTCCACAGGTATTAATGGCTCCGAACCATAAACAAGTGCGAAGGGACTTTCTCCTGTAGCTGTTTTTGATGTGGTTCTGTACGCCCATAATACCGCTGGTAATTCGTCGGGCCAATTGCCTTTGGCTTTATCTAACCTCTTCTTTATATTGTTGATGATGATTTTTTTCGTGGATTCCGCTTGTCCATTAGCTATGGGATGATATAGTGTTGAAGCGATCTGTTTAATTTTCCAACTCTCGAAGAATTCTGTGATTTGTGAACATCTGAACTGTGGGCCATTATTACACACGATCTCCTTTGGAATCCCGAATCGGCATATTATATTTCTCCATAAGAAACTTTTAACCTCTTTTTACCGCACCTGTTTGAATGTTTCTGCTTTTACCCATTTTGTGAAATAATCAGTAAGTACAAGCAGGAATCGTACCTGACCTTTGGCTGGGGGAAGAGGTCCCACTATGTCCATTCCCCATTTCATGAAGGGCCACGGTGATATGATAGAGTGCAACAATTCTGCTGGTCTGTGCATATTATTGGCGAACCGTTGGCATTTGTCACATTTCGAGATGAAATTTTCCGCGTCTTCTTCCATCCTAGGCCAATAATACCCTGCTCTGATTAGGGTTTTTACCAAAGATTTTGAACCTGCGTGATTTCCACAATGTCCTTCATGGACTTCTCTTATCACGAATTCCGTCTGATTAGGTCCGAGGCATTTAACTAGGGGTCCTCCAAACATTTTGCGGTACAAGTTGCCGTGAACTAGACAGTATCTTGTTGTTTTGCGGCGGAGCGCTTGAGCTGCTTTTTTTGTCTTCAGGCACGGTACCATTCTGCCAAAAGTTAAGAATTTCGTTTCTCCAATCCCAAGTTAAATTATTGAAAGATACCTCATTCTTGTTTTGGTCAATTGTCAAATGGAAGAGGTGTACGACAATAGTGTTGTCTTTATTGGTTACTTACGTAGCTGCTGCGAGGTTTGCCAACGCATCTGCCTCAGCATTTTCCTCCCTAGGTATTTGTATCACTTTCCACATTTTGAACTATCTCATAAGTTCACGTGCCTTTTCTACGTGTTGCTGCATTCGAGTTTCTCGAGCGGTGTAAGTCCCCTGCATCTGGTTTACCACCAATTGTGAATCGATGTTGATCTTGATTTGCTCAATTAACAGCTCTCGTTTCAATTCTAAACCTGCAATAACAGCCTTGTACTCTGCTTCGTTGTTAGTTATTGGATAACATTTAATAGCTTGCCGTATCTTTTCACCCGTGGGTGATATTAGTACGATGCCTAACCCTGCTCCTTTTATATTAGAAGAGCCATCTGTAAATAGGGTCCACTGACCTGGGTTTACACCATTGAAGAGTTGTAATTCCTTTTCTACTTCAGGGGTAATATTATTGCTAAAGTCAACTACAAAGTCGGCCAGTATTTGTGACTTAATTGCAGTTCTAGGTTGATATGTTATATCATGCTCACTCAATTCTATGGCCCACTTGGCTAATCTTCCTGACAGTTCTTGTTTATGTAAAATATTCCTCAAAGGATATGAAGTCACGACAGTGATTGGATGACATTGAAAATAAGGACGTAGTTTTCTTGATGCCATTATCAATGCTAAAGCTAATTTTTCTAGATGTGGATATCTAGTCTCAGCATCTAATAAAGTTTTGCTTACATAAAAAATAGGAGATTGCTTACCTTTTTCCTCTCTTACCAGTACTGCACTTACGGCAATTTCTGAAACAGCTAGGTAGATGTATAATATTTCTCCTTCTTTTGGCTTTGATTGTAATGGTGGTTTTGACAAATAAGCCTTCAAGTCTTTTAAAGCCTGTTGACATTCTTCACTCCATTCGAACTGATTTTGCTTTTTAAGAACTGAAAAGAATTTAAAACTTTTCTCGGAAGATCTAGAATAAATCTTCCTAGAGCTTCTATTCTTCCCGTTAATCGTTGAACTTCTTTTTTATTCTTCAAAATTTCTGGTATTTCTTCTATAGCTTTTATTTGAGCTGGATTTACCTCTATTCCTCTATTAGATACAAGGAATCCCAGAAACTTACCAGATTGTACTCCGAAGGCACATTTTTCCGGGTTGAGCTTCATATTATACCTGCATAAGATATCAAAAGTAGTAGAGAGATGCTGAAAATGATCTTCTGCTTGTGTTGATTTTAAAAGCATATCATCGATGTAAACCTCCATTGTTTTACCTAAATGTTCCTGAAACATTTTTGTCACTAATCTTTGATAAGAGGCACCTGCATTCTTTAATCCAAAAGGCATAACCTTATAACAATAAGTCCCCCGGTTAGTAATGAAGGAAGTGTTTTCTTCATCCAAGGGCTCCATTTTAATCTGGTTATAACCAGAATATGCATCTAAAAAGCTTAACAATTCATGACTCGCGGTTGCATCGATCATTTGATCAATATGTGGCAAGGGAAATGAATCTTTAGGACATGATTTATTTAAATCAGTATAGTCTACACATACCCGCCATTTGCCGTTCTTTTTCGGTACCACCACTGTGTTGGCTAACCAGTCAGGATACTTTACCTCTCGTATCGAACCTATATTCAAAAGCTTTTGGACTTCTTCATCAATCACTTGATTTTTGAAAGGTCCTTGCTTTCGTTTCTTTTATTTGACAAGTACGAATGACAGATCTTCGTTTAGTTTGTGGGTCATCACCTTTGGTGGGATACTTGTCATATCTGAATAGGACCATGCAAAACAATCCTCATTAGCTTTTAAATAATTGACTAACATACCTTTTTGTTCAAGTGTTAATCTTTCCAGCAGTTTTATGCCGATGTAGAGTTTCCTTTCGGGCTTTTATTCAGAGATGGGAACAATCTCGAGCTCTTCAACAGTTGTTTTAATATGTTCTTCTTCTTCTGGTTCATGAATGAAATCCAGTATGGAGTCTATGTCCGCATGTTCTGGCTCATCCTTGATGATTACAGGATTTGTTTCATCGTTACCTTCTTCCGTACCTATTTGAATATCCATTTCTTTTGTACGTAGTTGATCAGAGGTTTGTTCCATACCTGTTTGTTGATGAGCCTCTGTTTGAGAATTCGATGTTTCTCCCGTGTCTTTTTTGTTGTTAAGAGCTATCGAATTGATATTTTTTGAGGTTTGCTGATCACCCCTAATTTGCCTTATTCCCCATTTTGAAGGGAATTTTATCAACTGATATAGAGTGGATGGGACGACTTTCATAACGTGAATCCATGGTCTTCCCAGAATAACATTGTAAGCCATTTCTGTATTAATGACTTGGAATTTTGCACTTTTGACGACTCATTCAGCATAAGTATTGAGTTCGATTTCTCCTTTAGTTATCACTGTTGAATTATCGAACCCAGATATAGCTCGAACCTTCGGGATCATTGCAGTTTCTACTAGCATTTCTTCCACGACTTTTATCAAAATAATATTGACTGAACTGCCTGGATCAATCAATACTCTTTTATTATTAGTGTCATGAATAAGTAAGGATATTACCAGTGCGTCATTATGTGGAAGTATTAATCCACCAAAATCTGCGTCATCAAAAGATATTTGATCTTCCCTCGTCTCTTCTCGAACTCGCTTCCCGTGGGTGCTTGTGACTTTTGATGTTAGCTGACAGACTATGTCGTTCACTTCTTCCCCTCCATGTATGACATTGACGGTTCGTTTTGGGGAAGGTGGTTTTGGTGGCTCCTGCCTGTTCTTCATATATGCCTGTTTACCTTTATCACTAAACAATTCTGTTAAGTAGCCCTATTTTAATAGATGTTCTACTTCACCTTGCAAAAATCTACAATCTGTAGTTCTATGGCCATGATCATTGTGGAATTCACACCACTGATCAAGGTTCCTCCTGTTAGGATTAGAACGCATTTATTTGGGCCATTTAACTTTGTCTCCCATACTTCTTAGTATTGAGACAAGTTCAGTGCTACTTCATTAAAGCTATGGTCCCCAATTCGGGTATTACCCCTGGACCGCTCATCTCAATCTCTCCTGGATCTAGATGAATATGAGTTTGTATCTTTTCCCGATGGTCTTGTATTTTTGAACTGGGGACGTGTGTCACGTCTTGAGGGTCCTAGATAAGGATCGTACCTGTTTTTGCCTGACCTTTTCTCTGATTCTGGTCGTCTTGTACTAGGGTATTCCTCATCTTTCGACCGGGCAATAATATCTTCTTCGATTCTGAGTTTGGTACTGTACCTGTTATACACATCATTCCATGTTGTGGCTGGGAATTCTCTTAAACTCTCTTTAAGGCGTCTCGTGGCTTCTGAGCTTTTATCGTTCAAGTTACTTGTGAATGCCATGGCTGCCCAGTTGTCAGACACCCTTGGTAGTTGCATTCTTTCCCGTTGGAACCTGTCCACAAACTCACGAAGCAATTATGTGTCTCCTTGTTTTATCTTGAATATATCTTCCATTCGTTTTTCAACTTTTTGTGCACTAGAGTGTTCTTTTATAAATGAATCTGCAAGTTCAGCAAAAGAATCTATAGAGTTTTCATGGAGAAGAGAATACCAGGTTAAAGCTCCTTTCGTGAGTGTTTCTCCGAATTTCTTAACAAGGACTGATTCAATTTCCTCTTTTGTTAAATCATTGCCTTTTACTCCAGTGGTGAAAGCAGTCACGTGATCACGTGGATAAGTTGTTACATCATATTTGGGAACGTCAGGCATTCTAAGGTTGTTGCGAATACCTATCTACATCGATTCCCTTGATAATAGGCGGAACACCAGGGATTTGCTCGATGCGATCGTTCTGTTCTTTCATCTATTTCTGCATGGTTAGTAATAAATTTTGTAACTCAGAATTATTAGTCGTACCTGATCTTGTTTCTAAAGATTCATTTGGAGTGTCTCCCCTGGCTGAGTTTATTAACCCAGATTGAGGATTTTCCGCTATGATTGTATTATTTTGAGGCGGTATTGGTGGTATTGGTGGTGCTTGTGGTAACCCTCTTGCAAATTCTTGCAAAGCTTGTCCCACATAATCAGCAATCATTTGTTTTATTCGATCCTGTTCTATTGTTTTCTCATCATTGTTATGATGATTATTAGATCTAACTGGAGATGATTCCCTTGAAGCACGCGGGGTTCCTCGAGGAGATGGAACTGGGGTTCCATTTCTTTGTTGGTTGACGTTGTTGTTGTTGTTGTTGTCGTTCGACATGATATAAAGGATATCAGTTGGTAAACGCACTATGGTTATCAGGTTTCCCGGTAACGGAACCAATTTGTTTAACCAAAGAATAAGATTCCTTGACCAAAGCTATTTTAAGATAAACTCGGGTTATTGATAATCGAATGAATAAAATAACGAATAAAGAAACACTAAATTTATAGCAATATAGAGTGCAAGAAGTAAAGTAGTTTTTATTCGAGAATTCAGATGATCCTGTTTGTTACATTTCTTCCCTTTTATAGAGGGATTTTCCTAGTACAACGTTTTTATTCCTGTAATGATTGCTCATTAATGATTAATTATTGCATTAATGAGGCGTTACAAAGGTGAATCGTAACTATTATTTTAGGAATTACGTAACGTGTGAGTCATTAACTGTTGATTCTCGAATCTTATCCGTGGCTTCGTTTGGGTGCTCTATGACCGCATCTCTTCTTCTTCATTAGGTTTCCCGTGGCTGATACACTCGTGGTTGATGAATCAATTTCGTGCGTGTTGAGTTAATCTCGTACCTGCCTGTTGCTTTGTCTAGATTCATTTCGACTTTGTCTCTTCTTCCTCGATAATCTTCTCGTGGCTGTTATATTAAAAAATATGCTGACCGTATCTCTTTTATCCCGTGCCTCCGTGTATCTTTACCTCCACATGTGATGTTTTCTTTTGTCCACATAGTTGGCCGAGTCATCCAGATTTTGCCTACGTGTAAAGCTATATTTTTTTACCAATAGACACATATCAATGTATGTTAAAGGTCAAGAATGACGTGATACCGTACAACATGAAGAAAAATGCATCTCTATGCATGTATGTCATGTGTGCATGCCAATGCCATGTACCTCAAAGATGAATCATGTACTCACCCTCTCAGAGTACTCAATCTCACTGTCTCACACTTCATACTCATCATGCTCAACCACTCAATACTGTATATGGTCCAATACGGCCCAGGGAAGATCTATCCCGGACTATATACATCACTGACCATCAGCCACTTAGTACCGAGGAAGGCCAATCCGGCCCCATGGTGAGAAGATCCATCTCCAGGTATATAAATGCTTCAGACAGGATCCATGTCCAGGGAATATTCATCACTCAATATTATCAACCGCGCTCGGTTGGGGTGTATACAGACTCTGGAGGGGCTCCTACAACCCAAGTGCTATAATAAGCTATATCCAGGCATAAATCAATATAACATGCTACGACGTGCAGCCCGATCCTATAACTGTCACTCATAATCAGGATCTCAGCCTCCCTCAGTCATAAATCTCTCTAGTCTCACTCACGGGCTCACAAAGTCGTAAAACTAGCCCGATAACAATGATATGATGTATCAATAAACAACAACTGAGACTGAGATATGATATGGATGCATGAATATGATTGAGTACGAAATATCAATGGAATCAGTGAGATGACAACAAGAAACGACCACTATGGGTCCTAACAATATCAGCATAAAAGCCTAAACATGATATTTAGCATGATTGATAGCTCAGTTACTTTATCACATGGTGAAAACACAGATATCAACAAAATAAGGCCACTATACAGTGCCATGGAAACAACGGGGTCACAATTCACAGGGTGCACGCCCACACGCCCGTCACCTAGCATGTGCATTACTTCAATACCAATCATATAACACGTAATTCGGGGTTTCATACCCTCAACACTAAGCTTAGAAGAGTTACTTACCTCGAGCGAGCTAATACCATTGTCGAGCAATCCAAACGATGCTCCAAGGTTTCCATCACGCGCGTAGCGACTTCCGAACGGCTCAAAACTAGTCGAAAGAAACTCAAATACATCAAACAAAGCCCAAGGAAACAATTCCAAATGCTAAAGATTGAATCCTTAATCAAAACCCAAAATCAACCAAAAATTACACCCGGGCCCGCGCCACGGAACCCAACAAATATCACAAAATCCGAAAACGCATTCAATAACGAGTCAAACCATACTAGTTTCGCTCAAATCCGACTCCAATTCGATGTTCAAAACTCAAAAATTCATATTATGAAATTAGGCTAAAACCCCTAGTTTCCCTTTTAAAATTCACAATCCAATTCCCAAAAACGAAGATAGATTCATGAAATATAACCTAAACCAAGTAGAGAACACTTACCCAATTCATATGGTGAAAATTGCTTCAAGAATCGCCTCAGTCCGAGCTCCACAGCTCCCAAAATGTAACAATTGGCCGAAACCCCTCGAAATAGAGTACTTTATAATTTGCCCAAGCCTCCTCTTTCGGGAACGCGGACAATTCATCGCGTTCGCGACGAATAAAACTCACACTGCCACAAAAGACTCTACGCGTTTGCGATACACCCCCACGCGAATGCAATGAACACCCAAAGCTTCGCGAATGCAACTAACATTATGCGATCTCATAGAAGAACACTCAAATTCCCACCTGCCAACCTCAACACTACGCGAACGCGATCCTCTATATGCCAACGCGAAGAGGAATTGACCTAACTCTACGCGAACGCGGGACATACTTCGCAATCGCGAAGAATAATTTGCTGCTTCCATCATAATACACTACGCGTTTGGGATACTTTCCACGCGAACGCGATGAAGGATTGAGACACTAGAAACCAACAGAACACATCAGTGGAAACATGAAGGAAAAGGTTCCGAAATCAATCCGAAACACACTCGAGCCTCTCGGAACTCCGTCCAAATATACCGACAAGTCCATAAACATAACATAGGTATACTCGAGGCCTCAAATCACACAATACAACATCAAAATGATGATTCGCACCTCAAATCAAAAATCTATGAACTTTGAACTTTCTATTTCCAAAACTCGCGCCGAAACATATCGAATCATCTCAGAATGAACCCAAATTTTTCACACAAGTACCAAATGAAATGACGAAGCTATTTCAATTACCTTTACCCAAATCCGAATCCAATATCCTAAAAGTCAACTTCCGGTCAAACTTATGAACTTTCCAAACCTTCAATTTTCCAATTTTTGCCAACTTGTGCCGAAACCTTCTAGAACCATCCATATGCAAATTCGGGCATACGCCCGAGTCCAAAATCACCATACGGACCTAACTAAACCATCAAAACTACGTTCCAGGGTCAAATTCACAAAACTTCAAACTTGATCAACTTTTTCAACTTAAAGCTTGAACAATGACATTCATTCTACCAAATCGATTCCGAATAACCTAAAAGCCAAAACCGACAATTCACATAAGTCATCATACATAATACGAAGTTACTCATTCTCGTAAACTACCGATGGAAGTGCAAATGCTCAAAATGATCGGTTGGATCATTACAGCAGAACACAATATCACTTGTCATCAACCAAGGAAGTATAACAACCTAGCATATTTGTTTCAAGGTAGGGATCGATTATGTGATGACGTGTTCCATGTGGATCTGTTGAACTATCTTCACTCTTTTTCCTCTACTTGAACAACTTATTAAATGTTAGTGTCATTTTCTAAATGGATGTTGTAATGTTTCTTCAAATGGTCTTTGAATACAAATTTCCTGGTTAAGCTTAAGAAGTTGTCTCGCACCCTAAAGAATCAGTATCACGTGTAACCTAGCGCCACCAATATGCGTTATGTGTATTTTCGTGTCGACCTGAAAATGCTGTCAACTTGGAAAAGTTATCTTGTACTCTAAAAAATCATTATCACGCGTAACATAGCATGCCACCAATATGCGTTATGCGTATTGTCATTTCGACCTGAAAAAGCTGACCTGAAAAAGATGTCTTGTACCCTAAAGAATCATTATCACATGAAACATAACACGCCACTAATGTGTTATGTGTATTGTCTTGTCGACCTGAAAAAGTTGCCGTTTTGAAAAAGTTGTCTTGTACCCTAAAGAATCATTATCATGCTAAACATAGTGCTCCACCAATATGCGTTAACTAAAGTATACATGTGTCACGCCCCAACCTCGGGGAGCGTGACCGACACTCAATCAAGTTAACCCAGTCGAGCAAGCCTACTAATCCTTTCCTACCCCTCTCATTCACAATAAAAAAAGAGGATGCATCACCATTTGTTAAACAGAGGAGAGATCAGTTTTACAAATATACAGACGAATATTAGTTCACTCTTCCTCATATACATTATCCATAGCTAAGTTTCCAAAAGTACATACGATTTACAATTTAGTGGAAAAGAGTGTCAAAATACAACTTGATCTGATGACAACCCCAACACCCATACATGACCCACATAAACATCTACGGAGCCTCTAAAGATACATAAGACAAACACGACAATGCCGGTAACAAGGCCCCGACTATACCTCAATATATGGTAACTTATATAAAAGAATAACAACATATACTACACATGACCCCGGGAAGAAACAAGGCTCACCAAAACTGTTGTGAGGAGAAAGAGAGAGAGGGCACCACTATCGGCGATCAGCGCTATCTGTGATGGAACCACCTACATCCATTCAAAGATGTAGCGCCCCCAGCAAAAGGGATGTTAGTACTGTCGAATAGTACTAGTATGTAAGGAAAACACCAATCTTAGTAGAATGAACAATGAAATAAAGGGAAGGCAGTGATAATAATCAAATAGTGCTTCACAAAAATACAAAGAACACCAAGTAAGGATCACGTAGTTTCCAATTCAGCCTTTCCATCTTTTTAGGTTAATAATCCTTAGTGCCAAGTGCCACAACTCATAATGCCACCGTGTTTTTACACAGAGTCCGGTCTCGGCCCGACCGGCTAAGCCATCCCAAGTGAGACATATCCATATCCACAATTTAAATCAATAATTCCAACACAAATGCCACCATGTGTAAAACATGGCGTTCGATCTCGGCCCGATCGATTAAGCTACCTCACTTGGGACATAACCTCTTTGAATTGTTTACTCAATTCATAATTTCTTTCCCATCTTCCATTACATGGCGCAAACAACCCTGTTTATTAAGTAGTTTTTGGCACTTGGACGCGTTTTACAATTTAAGTCTTTCCCTTTTTAATTGTTCAAATAACATCATCAACCGTGTCGATAAGTACTATCATATAAGGAATTGCACACATAAAGGAAAGAGCTTGGAGATCATAATCACATTTCAAATATCATGATTTCATAGAGCACTTAGAACAATTATGGAACATAAATCTTTCAACCCAACACATTATGGCAATCAATTCTAGCACGGTCAAGTCGGAACTTACGCTAATTATTCGGACGCTATGAGTTCGATTCTAAGAAGAAGAGGGTTAGCCATACATACCTTAATTGAGTTTTCTTTAGAGCTTTTAGACGATCCCGGTTTTAGCAACTTCAATCTATTCTAACCATATAACAAAATTGAACCCGGAATTAGTAGAATGGTCGTAATTCTAGCTCATTAGAGCATTTTGCCAAACACTAGGTGTGCATTACTGTTCTTAGGTCCTTTTATGAAACATTCTATCGTTCTTCCACCCATTCTTAGTTTACAACCTTCCTTCCTATTTTAGGGATACATGTATGCACGAAACTTACCCCCTCTCCCAACCCAATATTTATTTCACCAATTATTCCCTTTTTTACTAGATTTATGAATTTAAAGTACGGGGTATAGATTCTTACCTCTATAATGCTGGACTAGGTTGCTTTCCTTGATAAATCTTCAAATTTCAAGTAAAACATTAGGGGTATTGGATGAGGATCACCTTCTCACTCTAAAGCTCTTCCTCTCACTCTAGTTATCAGAACAAAATTATGAAAAATGGCCTAAGAGGGTGTTTTAATGCAATGGGGGTCGGGTTTTAAATTAAGAAAATGGGTGCCCCGACACAGGTTTGCAGTCGCATATGCGACCGCATAATGGATATGCGGTCCGCAAAGTGACCGCATAAATAGTCTCCAGGAAGATGAATTTTTGGAGTGTGTATGCAACCACTATGCGGTCTGCATACGTGTTCTGCGGTCGCATAATGCACCGAAGAACTCCCTTCGCGGAAACCCAAGAGAGATTATGCGACTAACGGGTGTGTATTGGTAAAAAATATAGTCTTACACGTGTTAGATGACTCAGCTAGCCAGGTGACCAATCAAAATATCACACGCGGATGCGAGATAAAGAGGTACGGGCAATGTAAGGGATTAGCCACGGAAAAGATCACTAAAGAAAAAAGGCATGGTCATAACGAATCCGGACACAATAACAGGCCGATTCAAGGATCAGCAATCAATGCCTCATACGTTACACCATTCCTAAAATAACAGTTACTAGTCATTTTTATAACGCCTCATAAATGTAATAATTAAGCATTAAATAGGCTTCATGACAGTAATACAAACGTTGTACTAGGAAAACATTCCTATAAAAGGAATGTCAATGTAACAAACAGGGGATCAGATTTCGAGCAATATAAGTTACTGTTTCTTTTTTATTCTCAACGATTGCTTTTTATTCTTTGTTTGATTGATCCGATTATCAGTAACCCGAGTTTTTCCCGAAATTAAGCTTTAGTCAAAAAGGTTCATTTTTTGGTTAAACAAATTGGTTCCGTTACCGGGAATCTGATAATCATCGTTTTCGCTACCAATCGATATCCTTTAAATCATGTCAAATTACAACAACAACAATGTTGGCAATAATGACGATAACAACCAGCAAAGGAATGAAACCCCAGCTTCAACTCCTCCTCGAGGAACTCCACGAACTTCGAGAGAACCATCTCCTGAAAGAGCTGGCAATCATAATAATGAACAGGCGGTGGAATCAGATCAAATAAGGCGAATGATAGCAGAGTACGTGGGACAAGCTTTGCAAGAATTTGCAAGAGGATTGCCACAAGTACCTCTAATTTCACCAACCCCGAATAATACAACTCCAGTGGAAAATTTGCAAGTAGATTTAACAAATTCAACCAGGATCGAAACTCTCAATACATTTCCTAAAATACGACAAGGTACGGCTAGTGATTCAGAATTACAAAATTTATTACTAACTATGCAGAAGCAGATAAAAGA